>JANAVB010012484.1:0-42457 GCA_029216955.1 Iris pallida
TATATATATAATTATATATAATAAAAAAAAAAATAAAAATATATATATACTTAATAGATAGAATATTATATATATATAATATATATATATATATATATAGATATAATAATATATATATATATATATATCTGTGTGTATGTGTGTGTGTATATATATATTGTGTTTATATAATATGTATTTCAAATTCTACGTTGTACAAAATATTATTGTGCATAAATTCACAAGTCATTTTATTATTTAAATATGACTTGTATATTTAGCACTTTAAAAATATATTATGTATATAAATTACTGCTTTTATTGTTTATGACCAATTGATGTCCAAACCTAGCATGGGTTTTGGGCCAATTGTGTCTAATACATTCATAGATGTACAAGTCATATGGACTTGATTCATGGCTCTGGGTCCTGTATCTGGACTTCGGTCCATTTAGAATACATAGACAAAATAGTAAATAATTAATTAATTAATTTCTAGAAACTGTTGTTGTTGTTTTTGAATTTGTAATATTGGCGTGCTGTAAAAATCGGAAAGATGTATTTAAATACTATGTTAATTAGACAATTTATTATAATTTTTTCCAGCATTTAAGAAGTACTTTGGTAATTTATAAAAATAGGAAAACAGAACTCATTTTTACTGTATATATGTTTGCTGATTTTTAATAATTATTTATGAAGGTTTATAAATTCCAGAAAATTAGTATAAATTCTATAATTAAAAAGGATCAATTTGGTACTTTATTTTATGTAAAATTGAGCATTTTGTCTGTTTTAAAAACTGTTGGAACGTAATGTACAGTTGATTTATTTATGAATAATTACGACTTTTTATATTTGTGTTGTTTTGAGTTATAGTCATATGGATCTCACCCCACACTAGTATAAAGATCCTACAAAGTTATTTGGTATGTATCACCCCACACTGGTTTCCTATGCTAAAGTCATCATTTGGCTAGGTGTCCAGTCAGAAGTCGGGTTGCACCACTAGGTCTTAGTGTTTAATTAGTAAAAACTAGTTTATGTGTTATTTTTTACGTGACGAGTCACCAGGCATCTATAGTATTTTTAGCGCTGCTTTTCTTGCTAAAGGCAAGTACTTCTACAACTTTACAACTATAACCATAAACTGTGATTTCCAACCTGTTAAATGCTGATCCTTGGGGTAGCATGTTAAAACTTTACATGTTTATTACTTTCAGTCTCTACCATGCTTAGGACAGTTTTCATCTCTCACATGTTTAAACAACGGGTTAATAGGAAACTGCTAGTAGTGTACGTGATCATTGCCCCCCTTCTCCGTATGTATTACCATGCACCGTTACATTCTATATGTATCTGTGTCGTATGTCTGGTCCCGCATTGTGTATGGATATACACCGATGCGTTAAGGGTACGTATGTACACTTCAAAAAATTGATATATACCACTGTACATCCTGATTACCTATTGACTGATCACTCACCTACTACAGTTTTAAACTTTAAAACAAATAATTATTGCCAAACATGTATCTAAAAACTGGATAAAACATGATATGTCATTTCTTTTCATCACATGATCAGTATTATATGTTTGTTAGATTCAGTACTTGCTCCCGTCCTGACAGGATAATGTTGTAGGTATTCTTACTGAGGAGGAGTTGCTCTATGATTCATATTATGGAGTTACTGCCGAGGACCAGGCCTTGTCTTACAAGGATGTACCTGCGGGAAACCTCGTCTAGTTGTCTATTTACTTTGGACTTTTGAGAGTAATAATGTATTAGACTATGTATTTTGTGACTGGACCTGTATCCAGCTTTACATTTGGACTTGTACTTGGACTTACTTATATTGAGATAACTTTGTGTTTGGAACAATTATGACTCTTTATTACATATAGAACTGTTAGCACTTTTAGCCTTATCTTGTTATCTTTAGAACAGCTTACTACGCTTTATCTCAAGCGTAGGCTGGACATGACTCGGCCCGGCCCAACAATTTGGGTTAGCGGATCGTGAAAGCCTTGAATTCACTTTTTCAGTCATCCAATTTCTTCTCTTCTCTCTAAAAGCCTTATACAAGCCTTACCCTTCTCATCTACTAGCCACAAGCTCCCTAAGCCTCAAAGTGCTCAGTGCTTTTCAGTTAGGAGTTTGTACAAGAGTTCAAAAGTCGCTTGGAAAATTTCAAGCATCGCCACTGCGATCTCTGTAAGAACTTGACGTGCTTCTGAAGAAAAAGGCACGGGGTGTAACTACTATTTTACAAATAGTGGTTAATCCTAAGCTAGAGTTCTCAGGCCTGGACTAGTCCTCCACGAGGGAAACCAGGTTAAAATCGGCTGTGTTTGCGATGCTTTCTCACTCTTTATAATTTCCGTATTTACTTGATTATTTACTGTTGGTGAAAGAGTTTAATTTTAATTGGATATTATTGTCATAAACTCTATTCACCTTCCTCTAGAGTTGCCTACTTGTTCTTCATTATTATGACTTCTTACATTAGTTAGAGGTCATGATCTTGCGTGTTATGGACATGAGACGTCGTGGACATGAGACATGAGGTTACATTGGAAGGGGAGAGTCTTCATCGTGCTTTGGGATATTCTATATATTACCTATCTACATGAGTACTGGACTTTGGGTTCTCTATAAGGAATCTAAAGTGCATATCTACATATACTATACTTTATGGGTTCCCCCACACGAAGCCTAGAGGGTACTGTCTAGCCTACGGATGAGTCTGTGAGTACCAGCCCGGGGTATATACCATACTCTCTTTGCATATCACTTAGATGGTTATAATAGTTTATCATTGAGTATGTGACATTATACTGTTTTATTTTGGCATGTTGTTTCTTGTACCTTGTTACGTTCCCTGAGGACCTGGTCCCCTGCCAGTTTTGCAGTTTAAATGGTTGTGGAGCCTATCTAAAGATGCTGAGGCTAATCGCCTTGATATGCGGGCATTGGTATAAGGTACTTATTTTATTTCTACCGAGGTATGTTATTTAATCATATTAGTTACTCATCTGCTGTCATAGCCTAGTTTTTATAGTCTCATATTCTTTCTCGAGTCTATTCGAGTTCCTGTGTTATTGGGCGGCCGACTTTAACACCTATGTCTCTTTCTTGTGTTTTATTTCATTGTGGATGAGACATAGATATAGTTGTATTATGTAGATTGTGTCGATTATAACACAGCTTATGCGTATTCGAGTAGGACCAGAGTCTGGTCGAATGCGTAGCTGGCATGTTGCGTATTCCTAGTCCTACATATTTTGGGACTGGGGCGTTACAGTGTCATCTATGCCTGCTCCGTAGTAGGTAGGGCAGAACTCTTCCTCAGCCTCTGTAATATTTTCAACAGGTCCAGTCAGGACATGAACCACTACTAAAATAACCCTTTTAGCGACGTCAAAGTACGTCGCTAAAAGGGCAAATACGTCGCTAATTTCTATTAGCGATGTATTTAGCGACGAAAAATGGATGTCGCTTATAGGCTTGTCGCAGATTACAATTTGGTCGCAATTCGTCGCTAGTTGCGACGTAACTTCTAGTGTCGCTAGACGTCGCTAATATGAGCGACAGATAGCGATGTCAGCATACGTCGCCAGTATAGCGACGTAGGACGACCACTTAGCGGCACCGTAAACTTTACATATGATGACATGGCATGGCAGCCACGTCAGCATATTAGCGACGCCTAGCGATAACTGTAGCGACATTGGCTCTCAGTGATCATATACACGTCAGCATTATAGCGACGGATAGCGACGTTACGTCACTATTTTACGATATATAGCGATGTGTACAGGACATCACAAAAGTCGCAGAACGTCGCTATACGTCGCAGATGTTATAAAAAAATTAAAAAAAATATTTGGTATATTTGTTATGCTGTGTGTCTGTGTTTACAGTGTGTGTAAAGTGCAGTATTTGAACCATCGACAGTTCGCTTACTGTTCTATGTTTTATGTTGGATAGAAAGAGCAACATTTCAGGGTACACTTCTCAGAGCTTCCTCTTCACGTCCTTCACCTTCTCGGGATCCTTACGACGTCCCGAGAAAGTGAATGACGTAAAATGAAGCTCTCAGAAGTACACCCTGAACTGTTGCTCTTTCTATCCAAGATAAAACATACAACATGAATCGAAACTGTCGATGGTTCCGATCACTGCATTTCACATTCACTGTAAACACAGACACACATCATCACAAACATACACATTATATTTTTTAAAATTCGGGCAGCACCTCCTTTGTATATCAGATCATCGCTTATAACCCAGCGTAGGTATATTGTCATCCCCGTCGCAGATATCATCACAAAACAGTCTCCATCATAACAGTCTAACTAATAGATGAATAACAGTCTCCCATGCATCATAACAGTCTACAACTAAATATCATACATGTACTCAATGAAAATACCAACAAATTAAATATCACAAACATACATGTCCAACAAACGTACATGTCCAACAGAGTCAAATAATAATGAAAATTAGTGTACAGAACGGTCAATGGGCCCATAGGGCCAATAAATAAAGATGATAAAAAAATATACTGGATCACTGAGGACCCCTGCCGCGTATTTGGGATAGAATGTAGTCATACTGCTCCAGGGTGAGCTGCACCGTAGGGGCAGTAGTAGGAGGCAGTACAATGTCTGGAGTCGGGCCGTCGATGGACCGGGAGGACGTATCTGCTCCAGCTCTCGCAGTCGCTCTCCATAAACAGCAAGGGTACTCACCACCCTCTCAGTACTCGCCTCAAGCGAAGCCAAAACCTGAGTGAGTGAGGCAGACATGCTCCTCTGCGATCCCTCCAGCTCGACCTGTCTACGCTCTGTGCGCTGCGTAGACTCGGTGAGCGTGTGCAAGCTGGCAGCTGTAGCCTGATGCAGACTCATCAGCTCATGTATACCGTGCTCGACCGCATCAAATCGTCCGGTGACGATCGAAGGGTCGGATCGTCGCTCGACCGCATCAAAAATTTGCTGCTGTAACTCGCGATACAGCTCCTCGATCTGACGACGAATATCCTTTGCTCGTGACGACGCCTGCGAAGCCGGAGAGAGCGCACTGACAGAGGGGGCCCGGGATGACTTCGAAGCCAAATACGTGCGTAGGATCCGTACCGTAGTACGTATCCTTCTGAAGACGCCAACGACGGTCATCCAGTGCTCGTCGACGATGGAGCTGTAGGCGGCTGGGAGGAAGTACCAGCCCCTCCCTCTGCTTACGTACTAGCAGCAGCAGCGCCTCCTCCTATAGCCGAACAAACTCGGCCTAGAACATGTTTGCTAACGTGTAAGTGTTTGCTAAAGTCTATATTGATATCCATTTTCCTGTTTTCTAAATTATAGTAAATTAATATAAAGAATAGAATTACATATGCCTGCGTCGCCCTCTCGTCGATGAACTCCCCAGCCCTCTGATGGGTGACCAGGAAGACGGTCACCTGTTCGGGTCCTCACCCTTTTTTATCTGTTAAATATATTATCTATTATTAGTATTAAACTTTCTATCGAAATATATAAATTAATGTCTGTCATAGAAAACGTACCAGACGACGAAAATGCTCTGTCATCGGAATGGAGCCACCACACCACTTACCGGCGCTCGACCGCGCCACCTTGGCCTTGTCAGACCGCTCCTGGTACTTGGGCTCGCTGAATCTAGCCTTCATCGCAGCCCACTGCTCTGGCGTGATCCAACCATGGATCGGCTGTCAAGAGCGATCACGAGACTTTGGTCTGGATCGCATCACGGATGAGCTTGGCTGCGACGACAGAAAATTGGCCCTCGATCCTCGCCGTCCGGTGTGGTGGATATAAATAGGTCCTCTACAAGAAGTAAAATACAAAAGTTGTATAATATACACAATGATTATTAAAATTTAAAAATAAACAAATTTTTTACCTTGAAGTGGGCGAACCAAAAGGCCTTCCTATCTGCGGGGAGCATCTGAGTAGTTAATCCAAGGCCACCATAGTTTTGCCTCAGAAATACCCCAGCTGTCTCTGTATTGCCGAAGGCCAATATCTATACAATTATAATTTTCATGAATATTATGTACATATAATCATTTAAGAAATATATATTAATTAATGAACTTACTTCTGGAAACATCGTACGTGTTAGCCTACTTTGCATAACTGATTCAACTCATCTATCAAAGGCTGTAAGTACACATCAATGTTCCTCTTAGGATTTTTCGGACCAGGAATTATAACGGTTAGAAACATGTACTGAGTCTTCATGCACATCCAAGGCGGTAGGTTATACGGAGTGACAATCACAGGCCATCACGAATACTGGGATCCCGAAAGACCAAAAGGAGTAAAACCGTCAAAAGATAGTCCCAACATGACATTAGCAGATCTGAAGCAAAATCAGGATACACTCGATCAAAGTGCTTCCACGCTTCTCCATCGGATGGGTGATCCAGCACTCCTTCAATCGTTCTCGCATGTGCCAACTCATATTTTCGGCCGTCTCTTTCACCATAAATAATCTTTGCAACCGCGACATTAAAGGCAAGTAGTGCATTGAATCGGTCGGTCTTCTGCACCGGTAGACCTTCCTGTACTAGTTGTCTTATAGCGATCAACACCACAAAATCTGCACACATCTGCGTCCTTGTCGTCTTTGTAGTACAGCATGCGCCATTGCGACAAGAATCGATTTTCTCGTATCCCATCCAGAGAGATCTCACCATCCTCTTAGACCGGTAGAAGTCTTTAGGCAATTTAGCACCCGTCGGCAAGATCTCTATAATCAACTCCAACACTCGGTTGTAGCATTCTTGTGACATATTAAAATCTGACTTAATACTCAACAGTCTTGTAACCACCTCCAACGGTGAATGATCCTCACAACCAGGATACAATGGAGTCCTTGGATTCTCCAGTAACTCCATGAACTGTACAACATCGACGTTCGGTGCCTTCTCAGGTGCATCATGAACGAAACTAGGCCCCACAGCGTCGAAAACCATGTTCACGCACCCGTCGTCGTATGCATGATTATCTGAAACAAAATTAGGTCCCACATGCATATACGGCTCAACATAAGGCTCCGGCTCTGATGCTAAAGACACAAGTTCTCCGTGTACGGTCCACCCCGCGAGTACAAATGATATCACTTCCACTTCTGGATAATATTTCACATTAGATATTTCACCACGGACACTTGATTTTGGTACCGTCCATGTACTGAGGAAACGCCTTAGCAAACTGCAGGAACTGCTCTACTCCCGCTATGTATTCATCCCGCACACAACACATATTATCAGGACAACGATTGTACATCCATGAACGATTCTGCAAGTAGTAATTCATATCCATTTGAAAATAATTCTGCAAAGATGGACACACATTATCCAACAGGCACAAATTCGTATATTATGTCTTATTATGGGACACATTAGTAGCGGACAGTTACTAATAACAATGATATGCAATCTAGGTCAAACTAGGTTGTACTAAGTCAAACAAAAACAAGGTCAAGCTAAGTCAAACAAAGTCAAACAAGGTCAAACTAGGTCAAGGGTTGACCTATAGTTGACTTTGTCAACTCTTAGTCCAATCTAGGTCAGATGTTGACTCTACTTTGACTTTCAGTCAAAATAGTCAACCTTGGTCAAACAAGGTCAAATCTAAGTCAAATATCCTATTTCTAGTCATTACCTACCAAGGTACCCTTTACCTTATCGCTATTGGTATCCCAATACCAATACCTTAAGTTGGTACCCTTTACCTTATCGTTATTGGTACCCTTTACCTTATCGCTATTGGTATCCCAATACCAATACCGTGGTAACATGGTTGGTGCATTAAGGGTCTTTGACAAGATGATATGTTGTGAAAAGATATATCCTTATATATAGTTCTCCTACGAATTTTCTTTAACATTACGTAGGAGAACTATAAGGATAATCTGTTCACAACATGTCACCTCCTCAAAGACCCTTAATGTGACAACCATGTCACCCTCTCAGTCATATCCCTGAGCTACGATGCAGCTGCAGGCATTTAACATATATTGACCGATACGGTTTGGCATATTCTGATCCGATACCGACCGATACCAAATATGACCGATACCGACATTGGGGGTCTTTGTTTCGGTCAATTTGGTAAAACCAATCGGTAAGGGTGACTACTATTCATATAAAGTCCGATACTCCGATACGATACCATCGATACTACCGATATCGCCGATACCAATACTCATAGGAATAGTCCGATACCGATTCCGATACCGATATTGTGAACCTTGGGTATATCATCAACATTTCAGATTCTTAAAATGAATTTCAAATAGATTTTTGATTGTATATATATGGGTATTTGTGTGTATATACATTGTATACATATATATTATATATGTATTGTGTGTGTATGTAAGTGTGTGAGTATATATACATGTATATATGTAGATATGTGTATTATATATATAGGTAATATGTATGTATTGTGTGTGTGTGTGTCCTGTGTCCTGTGTCACAGAGTCATGTCCGAAATAGGGTTAGGGTCCTGTCCCCTGCCCCCTCCCCCTACCCCTGCCCCTCCCCTATAGGGTATCCTATTACCATAGACTAATCTAGGACACTCTTAAGATACTAGGATATCTAACTATCCTAGGATACCAAATTCTAGCCAAGATACTAACTTAGGGTACTAACTTAGGGTACTAACTTCTAGCCCATATCCTAATATCCTATTATCTTGATACCCTCAAGATACTAGCATAATCTAACTACCCTAAGATATCTAACTTAGGATACTAACTTATCTAGGATAAATAGGATACTAACTAACCTATCCAAGACACTAACTAACCTATCTAGGATACTAACTTCTAGTATTCTAAGATATTAACTCACCTATCTAACTCTAGGATACTAACATCCTAACAAGATATTAAATTAGTGCCTAGGATACTATCCTAAATATCTAACTTAGGATACTAACTTATGGATACATATCTAAATCCTCTCACCTTTCTCACTCTCAAAACACACACACACACACACACACACCACACACACACACACACACACACACACACACACACACACACACACACATACAATCTAACACTTATCTCAATATCCCTCTTCACTCACACTCACACTACCATACTACCACACTACCACATCTAAACAAGCCATCAATCACACAACTACCTATATTTACTATATATATTATATATATATTTATATATTATAATATATATATATATATAATATATAAATATATATATTATATATAGGCATACATATATAGGCTGAGATATTTACATATACTAGGCTATAACCAAGGGGACACAATATATACATTCAACAAGTTATGCATTTATATGCTAGAGAGATAGAGAGTGTATAGTGTCAAGTGTGCATATACAAGTGTCATGTGTGTACGTGTCTCCCAAACCAAACTCGTGTCCAAATACTCGACACAATGGTAAAAACAAACCAAACTCAACACATCCAAAACTGGACACAGTGCACGAACCTAGTGTGAACCAGTACGAGAGTGATTTCTCACTCGACACGAATCCAATGGGCACGAGTCTTTGGGGACACGATGTATGTCTGTGTGTCCGTGTGTGTGTGTGTGTCCGTGGGAGAGGAGGAGGAGGAGGGAGAGGAGTTAGGTTAGGGTTTACCTGAGGAAGAGGAGGAGGAGCTCGGATTGGGGGAGGAGGAGCTCGAGGAGGAGGAGCTCGCTGGAGGGGGAGGGAGTCGGGGGGGGAGGGGGTCGCGGGGGTAGGAGGGCACTGACAGAGGGAGAGGGAGTCGCCGGGGGGAAGGGAAATTAGAATTTTTGAGTGAGAGTGAGGGGGAAAGAACGAAACGGTGTGCCCTAAGTAAAAATATTAGCGACGTCAAGTTGCAGTCGCTAAACGTCACAAAATTGGCAACATATGCTAATAATATGTCGCTGAACGTCGCTATTCAGCGACGTAGTAAACTCCTGTCGCGGAACGTCGCTAGGCAGCGATGTTTTGCGACGTGTATATAAGCTGTCGCTATATTTCATAACTAGCAACGTCATTTCTTGTTGTCGCTAAATTACATCGCTATTAGATGATATTTAGTAGTGAACGAGCACATATCTCTCAAACTGTTCATATCATGGCAGAAAATGTAAAGCAAGCAATAGAGTAAGATACATGAACTGTAAGAATGTATATGCAGAGTAAAAGAGAGAGATATCTAATAAACTGGAAATATGTATATATAGATGTAAGAACTGTAAGTGACTAAGTGATTTAGAGCACAAGATGGTTTGTAATCGGCTTGGGTTTGCACATGAATAATCTGAGTTGCACATGAATAACACAGTTGCTCATGAGAGCTGTGTTGCACATGAAGAACACAATTTCACATGAATAAGTAACAGAGTTGCACATGATGGAAAAGATCACATAACTATTATACTCACCCTACCCCAATCAATACACAAGGGTCTTGTCATGTTACGTTACGCACATGATGGTTTGGTTATACATGAAGTACATGGGAAAACATGGCCGTACATAAGAACTCATGAAAGTATATGAGGGTACATAAGTGTACATGAGAGTACATGAATAACACGATAGCAAAGAATACGTGATGTACATGAAACACATGACATGAAGTACCCGATACGCCCTCTAAGGGGGATAACATCTCATGAAAAGATCCATATAGTACCAACCCGTGATAACAAGTGTCAGCATAAAGTAATCTAGAGCATGAATATAAGTCCTAGCAAGTATAAAATGATCAGAGAATGTACTCGTCTGAGATCCTGAGTGACTGTGAAAATAGATGTCTGAACTGAGGTGTCTGAGTCCTAAATAGAGCATACAGGTTATGATGTATACAAGAAGGTAATATTTGAAGTTTACAATACATTCTATATGATTCTAAGCCAATCTAGTCAAAGTCAACTCTTGGTCAACTCTGGTCAACATTTAGTCAACTAGGTCAAACTTGGTTAAAATAGCTATTTCTAGGTTGTATGAGTCTATACATTGTCATACCAGGGCATTCTAATCTATACTAAGCAATACTCTATGTATATACTCACATATTGTATAAGTATAGGCTATACAAGGTATTGCCCTTAATTTCTACTTTACCTAGGTGAACTCTATACATAACTAATCTTACAATCCAACCAACATGCCAACCTACCTCAACGTATCATGTAACCTATAAAAATATCATAAAAGCCTATATTATATATATAATGTATTACATAACCCCTCACTTATTCATGTTCTGTTCTAAAATAGGCCAATTAGCCTTGACCTCACATAGACACTTGTACTCACACAACATAAACCTACTGACACTAACTTCTATCCCAGGCACTAATTCTCATGTGGCCTCACATCTAAACTCTGACCAATGCTAATGCTAGCCAATTATTTGAACCAAAAGGAAATGGACAACAGGAAATTAAATCCTAAACATTGAACTAAGTAGAGAATCCAAGTCTTTCACACTACTTAACAAGGTGTGCACTGGCTTGTGCACTTGTGCACAGGCCAACACACTATTCCTGTTGCTAGGGGAGCCCCACTGCACTCACATCTACCTGCCTACGTACATTACATATATGTCCATATATATTCCACTATATACATACATATACATATATACCCATATATGTACCATAGAGCTAATATATATATATATATATATATATATATATATATATATATATATATATATATATATATATATATATATATATTATATATGTATGTATGTACGTATATATATATTATTATATATATATATATATATATATATATATATATATATTATATGTGTGTGTGTGTGTGTGTGTGTGTGTGTGTGTGTGTGTGTGTGTGTGTGGGTGTGGGTATGTGTGTGTGTGAATGTGTGTGTGTGCGTGTGTGTGTGTGTGTATATATATATATATATATATATATATATATATATATCATTTAAATGCATCACTGAGTATCACTCAAACCCAGAGTTTAAATGGCACCCAGGTATGTTCAACCCCGAACTCAACTCAACACAAAACCCCACAGGTTCAGTCAACTGAACGCAACAACTCATCAACATTCGAAATTCAAACTCAAAACTCACACAAAATGTAAACTGAGAAATGAGAGGGAGGGTGTGTGTCATGCTCGTGTCCAAACTGTTTGCAAAAACAAAAGTTGAAGAACTTTATTGATACAAACTTTGTAAAAGATTACAATTTGAATTCTGGGAATGGTACAACTTTAGGAATCCAATCTAGATGACGATTGCTTTATCCTTGGACGATGTGAACTCTGAAGACGAAGCCTCTGAAGTTGAAAACAACTCTGGAATTGAAGGCAGAAAAGCCTCGGAAGTTGAAGGCAAAAGCCTCGGAAGAATGCAGCAGCACTTGGGCAAGAACTCCTGAACTCTCTGATCTCTGGTTATTGATTCGTGATCCCCTTGAATGAAGACTTGAAACTCTATTTATAGAGTTCTGAGAAATAACTAACTTTTATTATTCTGGACGCGTTGGATTGCAGCAATTGGTTTGCGCAGCAATGGACTGCACAGGCAGTTGCTGGATCATGGGTTAACTGTCTGGGACACATGGCATCATTTGATTGAAATGCGCATGATCGTGCATAGGCAGTTGCCACGAAATGAGCAATTGATGGCATGAATGCCACGTGTACTTTGTCATTTGTACTAGTAGAACGCGCACATTGAACTGCGCAGACTTTGGTTTGCGCCGACTTCATTTGCGCAGGAAATGGATTGCACCAACTTGATTTGCGCAGACATGGATTGCGCTGCCAGCTGTCCTCGAGCGCCGTGCTGCACGATTAAACGAACAGCCGCCTCGATATCCGTGCTGTCAGTTGTCAGAGATCTGATTTGGTTGTCAGGTAATGATGACTCTTGCCACGTCAGCCTTGCGCAATCGATGTATGCGCAATCTGACATGCGCAATCTGAGAGCTGCGCAATCCATTGTCTGCGCAGTTCATTTGGATGATGTATATCTTGATTCTTTGACTTTGTTGATTGATGCAATTGATTTTTTAGGACCTACAAGACCCCCTTCAAAGTTTTCGAAAGTTGATTTTATTCAAAGTTTCGAAATACTTTGAATTAAAATTCAAATCAAATTGCGCATGATGGTGAGCTGTCTGCGCAATCGAAGAGCCTCAATTTCAGCGCAATCTGAGGCAGCCGTTTCATATTTCGAAGACTATAAATAGTCTCTTCAAACTTAGAAATATTTTTTACTTGCATTCACTTGTGCTTTTGAGAGAGAAAAACTTCGACTCTTCGTTTTCAGCCCTCCTCTCCAACGACCAATGGCTCCTCGACGCTCCTCCACCGCCGCCGACAAGGGCAAGGCCCGGCCGAGTCATCCGAGAGTTGCACGACGAGCTTCTCGTCATGAATTGCGCACCCCGCTCTGAGAGGTTGTTCAACCGATCGAAAACCCTTTTTAGGGTGATTCGACTTCTTTTGATCTTCGAAACTCATCTCTTTTTAGAGATGAGTTCATACTGCGCCCCCTTTTTAGGGTTTTGGTTGCATCAACTGTCAGTCTTCATTTTTATGAAGGCTGCATTCCTGCGCAATCTGTTGAATTGTGCTGACAGGAAGTCAGCACAATCGACTGATTTGCACAAGAAGTCAGCGCAAACTGTTGCTTTGCGCATCCTGATGATGCACAATATGATGTTTGCATGATCTGAGCCAGCACAATCTAACGTTTGCGAAGCTATGCCAGCGCAATCTGAGGATTGCGAATCTAATTTTGTGCAATCTGAAAACAGAGTCTTTGAATTGACTTGTACTGATTTTTATCTGTTTTGATGCAGTTGAGACCAGAGAAGATCCAGAGTATGAAACTTTTGAGGGAACTCTTTCAGAGTCTGAGTATAAAGAGGATCTCTCCATGTTCATTATCCCAGTATGATCTACCGACCTTCCGCCAGGCGATTCTGATATCTCAAGACAATGAGACTCTACTGTGTTTAATGAATGGACAGCCCTTGGAATCTGCAGACGCTGTTATTCATAAGAAACCCTTATTCTTGTTTGGTGAGGCTTTTGAAAAAGCTCGCAACCAAGGCCGAGGATGGAGGAAAGAATAGTCCATCAGGAAGATAGGTCTTTCTTCATACCAGATATTGCCCGTTGTCTCCCTTTATCCCGGTACGCTCATGCGAGCTACCCAAAAAGATGGAGTGGAACATCACTTTTCCAAGATGCCCGTGCAGGGAAAATTTTTGTGAAGAAGGGAGCAAATAAGAAGGATATGTTTTACAGCTCCTCGATCGATACAGTGTCTTGTTGAGGGGCTTGAGACCAGGTTGCATTCCCCCAGAGAACTCCTCTATGTTGATGCCTGTCCGAACACCGATATTTGCAAATGAATTTGCGAAAGCTGAAGGGAAGTACCCCGAACAAGATATCAGATTAACTGGGTTGGTGAATCCAGATTACAGGAGATGGAACTGTATTGCCAATTGGATTCTGACAACATTTGAAAAAAACTTCAACAGATCAATCTGTACCAAGCAGTGCACGCCACTGTTTATGGTTTTGCACCCAATCCACACATGTTCTTGGCCTTGGCTGAAAGATACAATTATAGAACGGGAACTTTCATGACCCCTGGTGGAGAAATTGGGTTTGCACTCCACGAGATGAAATATATCTCGTACTTGCCAATGGCAGACGATCCATATGAAGAGTATGTACCAACTAATGACGAGTTGGACAGACTTAGAAAGGAAAATGCAGCAATGGTAGCAGTATTTGAGGAACTGCTATGCCATTACAAGATTTGCTCCCTGTTTTATAAGAGTGCTACAGCCAACACCTGTTATTCTTCGAAGTGGTTACCCTATCTGTTCCTCAACCACATAGAAGAGAAGAAGACTAAGGAAAATGACAAATGCTATCCTAACTTCTTCAAACCTTTGAGCAATACAGAAGTTATGAAGCTGATGGAACAGAGTGGTAATTTTGATAAACAAGTGAAAGATGATCATGAGTATCCTCCTTTAAAGACAGGGGACACTCTGGAGAGTTACTTGAGAATGGGTTATAGACCCATGTCAAAAGAAGCCCAACTGGCAGGGTTTCTGACATACTGGCTTCGACGGTTTGTGGTCCCCGGATCCAGTGCTGTGGACCGCTTTCACCGCGGCATTTTTTTGCCGCTGTCAAGTTGGTCTTTGGCTACAAGGTGGACCTGTTATCAGCAATGACTTGTAAATTAAATGCCAGTCTTCGTTTATATGTTGATCTGATGCTGAAGGCAAAAGAAGAGAAAGAGTTCCCTCGTCTAGAACTGCCATACATATATCTATTTGGATGGTTGCTTCTCCATTATCCCACTTTAATGGACCCCGGCATGGGACCGGTTGATGGCAGCTTTCTGCGAAGGTACTCTCATGGAAAATGGAAGTACACTTCTTTGAGCGAGTGTAGATATGTCTTAAATCTGAATAGAGGATGGAACTTTTGTTGTGCTCCTCTCCCTGCTGGATATGATCAGATGCCAACAAACATGGTGGATTCAAAAATGCAACCTCTAAACTGTGCAGCCTTTGAATGGTTGAAGACAATTCGACCGTCTCATCTGGTTTACCGGTTCGAAGAGGAATGTTACTTAGAACCATACCTCCCCAGCCGATTTGCTCGGCAGTTTGGATATGATCAATTTCATGTGGGGAATGCAATCACCTGCCTCCAAGATAAGGGTTTTTGATAGACGGGGCCCGAGCCTGGGCTTATTATAATGCCCGTGATACGAAGGCCATATTCTCGATGCCAGCCAATAGCACTCATGGTCCTAGGATGCTATATACTTATACAGTATTTTATACATCCGCGAATACTTTTGCTAAGAACTTTAATCTCGCAGATTGTTTTGCTTCTTCGACAAGATTGAAGAAATGAAGAATGGCTCTGTCGATTCCTATAAATGATGAGGTGCACGAGCCAGCCGATGCTCCTTTAGAAGTTTCAAGGGATATGATGTTCCCTCAAGAAGTAAACGCAGCAATACGTATCTCTCTGAAAATGGGTAAATCTCCTGCAAAGAGGAAGAGAAGAGAGGAGCCTCCTGCTCCAGCGACAAAAAAGAAGTTGATTTTAGAACATTCTTCTGAAAGAATCACTACTCGATCTCAGTCTCGGCAACTGGCCGAGTCAGCTCAGCAAGAAGGGGCTTCATCACCAACCTCTATCCAAAAACAAGTTGAAACTATCATATAGAGAGCCCTGATAGGCCATTGAAAAGAAAAGAAGCTGGCTCAGAGAAGGAATCGAGCCCCGTCTTCCATGGTAATGGATGCTGCAGCTGGAGTAATCTTTCCATCTCCTACTCCTGTTCTAGATCCTAGGAATAAGACTCCTAGTCCTGAACATACAGAGGATATCGAGCAAAGGACAAATCTTGCTCCTGGAACTGAGGCCGAAGGGCCTAGAGGAAGTACTGCGGAGGAAGTGAGGGAAAAAGCAGTTACAGATTGTTGAACTTCCACCTACTCCGAGAACCCTTCGCAAAGAAGAAGATCGCGAAGTAATTGCAGCTTTAGAAGATTGTATCTACAGTCCTCTGGATGATTATGGTAATCAAACCGCGACTACTAGCGAGAAGGCACCAGAAGAAGACGAAGATGAGGAGAGTTCTTCATCTGAAAATGTTGATGACTATATACAAAATATTGAAGAAGATGATGAAGTGCACGCATCTCCTGCTGCTGCCAATAATGTAGATGATGAAGATATTGAAACCTCAGAGAATGCTGCTAAGACCATAGATCCTAAAAAGGATGTTGAGGCTCCAGAGAAAGCTGCTGAGACCTTAACTCCTGAAAAGGATGTTGAGGTTCCCGAAGCAGCAATAAATGAAGAAACCCTAGAAGAAACTCCCGCTAATGATCCTCAAGGTATAAAATGAATTTAGCAATCTTCTCTTGAATGAATTGATAGCTAATGTCTTTATTTGTATTTCCTGTAGATCATGAGACTGCTCCAACACCTCGACGTGCACGGACATAGTGCCCATACCGACGGTGGTTATTAGTAGTAGTCATCATTTGTCTTGTGGTTCTGAGGCGGGCAGTAGCCAAGCTATTGCGGCTGAAGTAACTTCTACTCAGCTGGAGTCTATTCCTGCAGGGGATAAGCCTATTGCTGAATCGAACCAAGGTAGGACTGTCTTCATTTAATCTTCTTGGTTATTGGCAAACGACTGACAATTTTACTTTTGCAGAGGAACAAACAGAAGGGGCGAATAGCTCCACTCTGGCTCCTTTGTTTAAAGAGCCTGCCATCCAGACACAAAGGATCGAGCATCCTGCTGCCTCATCTTCAACCGGAGTAGCTGTGACTCCTGGGACTCTGGCAATTAATCAACAAGTTGTTCAATCATTCACCAGATGTTTCTTTGAGTCGCTGAGACCCCTCGTCAACAAAATGATGGACAAAGAGGGAGCTGATTTCTTTATGGTTAGAAAACCAACTTCCCTTTTGGTGAGGGCTGTAAGGGAGCAAGGTGATGAAGCTCAAGCTACTCTCCTTGAGCATATACTGGGTGAGTTAGAAGTCTCCATAAAGAAATATAAGGAGCTCAAACAGAAGAAAATAGAATCTCTAGTGCAAGCTGAGTTCGAGCGAATGGCCCAAGCAGCTGATATGGAAAGGATGAGTCTTCAAAATCTTTTGGAGGCCTATTCCACAAAGTCTGCTGAATACAATTCCAAGCTAGAATCAGTAACTTCGATGACTGAAAGAAAAGGACAGAGAACTGCTGAACTGAAAGCAGAAATTGCTCGTCTCCAACAAGAATTAGAAGAGGAAACTGCTAATCATCAACTTGTGATTGATCAATTCAATGCCTTGATTCAAGAGAAGGCTGAATACGATGTAACTCATGGTGCAGAGATCACTCGCCGGACTGTAGAGATGTCCGTCTTTGATGAAGAAGCCGGGATGGAAGAGGCTAGAAGGAAGGTGACATCTACTCATGAAGAAGAGCTGCAGACTCTGAAGCAGCAGATCGACAATTTGATCATTCCTCCTTCTTAATAGAACTTTTTGTATCTTTGTCGTAGATGTGTTTTTTTTTGTAATGCCTCGTATTTTAATAAATAAAAGACATTTTGCTGTGGCTCCATTATTTGTTGCATATCTTGTTTAGATATAAATAATAGAGATAGAAAATATATTCAGAGGTACGAGATATAATATATTTCTTGTAGAAAATAATTATATTCATTATATCTGCTCAGAGGTAATATGGACGTGGCAGAATATATCGAATATTATTATTTCAATTGACAACTTAATCGAAAATGACAAGTTGCAGATATGGATGTGAAATGAACGGAAAAAAATCGTCAAATGATAAAACGAACGGATAAACCGTCAAATGATAATGAATGAACGGGCGAACCATCGGATAAATGTGAATAGGTGAACCATCGGATGAATGTAATGAACAGACGAACCGTCAAGTGAATTAAATGAACGGATGAACCGTCGGGTAATGATGAATGAACGGGTGAACCGTCAGATGAATGTGATGAACTGACGAACCGTCAAGTGAATTAAATGAACGGATGAACCGTCGGGTGGTAATAAATGAATAAATGAACGGATGAACCGTCAGATGAATGTATCGCTTCGTTGTTTGAGAAATCTCTGTCTATAAATAGGACAGAAATCTGACAGGAATAAGCACTTTCACTTTTCAACAACATAAAAATATCGTCTGAAGATGCACTCAAGAAGACTGAGCTCGTCCCGAAGGTTGAAGAAGACGTTAAAGAACATCCTGTTGATCCAATTCAGCCGAAGGAAGCAGAAGCAGACGAAGGTTCGTCTGCACCCAAGCCACCAAGAGACATCCTGGACTTTCTGCTTGAACCAGGAAAGACTGAAGAAGAAGAAGCCATGAGGATGGCTGCCTGCAAGTTCCTCGTGGGCTCCAGCAAAGAGGTTCTCGGCTCTTTTGCTGACTGTGTTTTTGAAAAGGACGGTAGTGGTCCGCGTCCAAATGTAGAGAAGGATGATAGTGACCTTCCTTAATATCATGTACTATCATTCATGATTAAATAAAATTTTATTTATAAACATGAACTTGTCTGATAATTTACAAGTATTTACATTTACACATAGTACTTTTTAAGGAATTTGCCATTGATAGGCATCATTGCGATTCGTCCATCTAGTTCTGGGAGTTGATACGCTCCATTTGAGAAGACTTTGCTCACAACGTATGGACCTTCCCACTTTGCGTCGAACTTGCCTTTGCTCATATGAGTCATAGTCATAGGACGTCTGACTGTTAAAACAAGTTCTCCTTGCTGAAAGGCTCTGACCTTCACTTTACGATTGAAAGTCTTCGAAATGCGGGCTTGATATAACTCAATATGTTGTTGAGCCATTAATCGCTTTTCATCCAATGCCTCCAATTCTTGAAGTCGAAGAAGATCATTGTTCTCTGTAGTGAGCTCGTTAGCAATAGCAATCCTTAAAGAAGGAATTTGAAGTTCCAGAGGAAGAACAGCTTCACAGCCATATACCAAAGAGAAATGTGTAAAACCCGTAGGATTGCGGACCGTAGTTCGGTAGGCCCATAGACATTCACCAAGCTTTTCACTCCAATTCCGTTTGTTAGCAGATACAAACTTTTTGAGAAGCTTGATAATAGTTTTGTTGAAGGCTTCGGCTAAACCATTAGCAGCAGGATTGTAGGCAGTCGAGGCGACATTGTCAATCCGGTGATCATCACAGAATCTGGTAAACTTCTGACTGATGAATTGTGGTCCGTTGTCATGAATAATTCGTCGAGGGACACCAAATCGATAAATGACATGATGTTTGACAAAGTTGATAACGCTACTGGTTCTTGACTTCAGCCAAGGGTATAGCTTCAGCCCACTTAGAGAAGTAGTCTGTTATTGCTAGAATGAACCGATGTCCTCTAGAAGAAGGAGGATTAATAGGACCTATGACATCCATGCCCCAAGCTTCGAAAGGCCAAGAAGCGGCTGTCGGATGTAGAAATTTTGAAGGCTGATGAATAAAGTCTGTATGGATTTGACAGGCTCGACATTTCCTCGCATATTCGATGGCATCTGATACCATAGAGGGCCAGTAGTAACCCATTCTTCGGATACGATCCTGTAATTTAGGACCGGGCTGATGTGCTCCGCAAACACCATCGTGAGCTTCACGCAGTACTTGTTTTGCCTCTTCACCAGCTAAACAGCGTAGAAGAAGACCGTCATAAGTCCGTCGATAGAGAGTCTTAGTGGTTTGATTGTAGTAGAATCGTAGAGATCGTCGTCGAATACTTGTAGCCTCCTTAAGATCTTCGGGGAGTATGTCATGAACCACGAAGTCGATGAAAGGAGTTCTCCAATCTTCATTGATAACATTAACTTCAGCAAAATTATTGAACTCAATGTTACGATTGTTTTCAACGCAAAACAATTCTCGATTAGAAATAACCACCACTTGTTGTCTTCGGATGGGGACAGCTAAGACTGCTGCAAGATTGGCCAAGGCATCTGCTTCAGTGTTGCAAGCTCGGCGTACATATTCAATAAAGAAAGCTTTGAACGATGTAGCCATGTTGATTGCTTGCCTCAAAGTAAGGTACCAGATCTTGATGACGAACTTCATAAGTTCCTCTAACCTGGTTGACAACTAGCTTAGAATCGCCATAAACTTCGAGATACTCGACGTTCAATTGCTTGGCTAACTGAAGACCAATGAGTAGAGCATTGTACTCTGCTACGTTGTTGGAACAGGATTCGTCTAGAGAGTAGGCTCTTTGGATAGTTGATCCTTCTGGAGAAACGAGAACAACTCCAACTCCTGCTACAATAGCACCATTGGGTCCAATTCTGGATGCTCCATCAAAGAATAAATGCCACGTTGGAAATTCTTCAGAGATCAAGTTGACTTCCAACGTCTCGTCTGGAATTTCATCATAAAGCTTGGATGTTTCTGGAACGGGAATGAGCCGCCAAGAAATCCGCCAGAGCTTGACCTTTGACAGATATTTGAGAACATATACCATGTCATATTGGGCTAGAAGGATGGCCCATGTAGCAAGCCGAGAGATTGAGTGTGCTAGGCTTCTTCATTAATACCCGAAGAGGATTGACTCGGGATATGACATGAATGGTTTGACCAATGATGTAATGTCTTGTCTTTGAATAGCGAACATAAGAGCTAGACATTCTTTTTCAACCGGACTATAACGGTGTTCAGCACCAATCATAGTACGACTGAGATAGTAGATGGCCTGTTCGTGACCTTCTTTGTTCTTTTGGGCGAGTAAGCACCCAACGAATGATCCATAGCACGGACATACATTAAGAATGGAATGCCTGAGATTGGTGGCACCAAAACTGGTGGGTTCATGAGATATCGTTTGATGTCGTCGAATGCTTTTTGACATTCTTCAGTCCAAATAAAAGATACACCCTTCTTCATTAGCTGAGTGAATGGTCTGCAGCGTCCAGACAAGTTCGAAATGAATCGCCTGATGTACGCAAGTCGGCCTTGGAATTCTCGTAGCTCTTTTAGGTTGCGTGGAGGACGCATCTCTTGAATGGCTTTGATCTTCTCGGGATCCACGTGTATACCCTTAGAGGTAATAACGAAGCCGAGAAACTTACCACTAGAGACACCCAAGAATGACTTGGTGGGATTCATCTTGAGCTGATGTTGACACATGAGATTGAAGATTGTTCTCAAATCTTGGATATGATCTTCTTTTAGACGACTTTTGACGGCAATATCGTCAACATAGCATTCGACAGTTTTGCGAAGATGTTCTCTGAAAATGGTACTCATGGCCCGTTGGTAAGTTGCACCAGCGTTCTTGAGACCAAATGGCATCACTGTGTAGCTATAGACTCCCCGAGGAGTGCGGAAAGATGTGTGTTTTTCATCTTCGGGATTCATCTTGATCTGATTGTATCCAGAGAATCCATCCATAAAGGATATCCGTTCGAATCCACAAGTATTGTCAATCATGACGTCCGTGATAGGGAGAGGAAATTCGTCTTTCGGACATGCTTCATTAAGATCCCGGAAGTCGATGCAGACTCGAACTTGCTCGGTTTTCTTCAGGAACTGGAACAACGTTGGCTACCCAATCAGGATGTTGTTCTTCTCGAATAAAGCCACAAGCAATAAGCTTCTTGACTTCATCATCGATTGCGTCCATCATTTCAGGCTTGAATCGCCTTTGTTGCTGTTTGACTGGTTTAGCATTAGGAAGAATGTTCAATTTGTGAGTAGCAATTTGGGATCTAAACCAGGCATGTCCTCGTAACTCCAAGCAAAGACATCAATGTATTCTTTAATGAGAAGAATCAACTCTTGTTTATCTGCTTCTGGAAGATTCTTGCTAATAAAGATAGGACGAGGTGACTCGCTTTCTCCTACATCGACTTGAATTAATTGATCTTCAGTAGGAGGTTCTCTCTGTTCAAATCGGAGTACCCACTGATTATCCATCTGTTGAGCCCAAGGATCTGTTTCAGAACTTTCTTCAATGTCTTCATCATATCCTTCCGGGAGTTCAGCAGAAACCATATTGGAAGATACAATTATACGATGGACTTCACCAATGCTAGTGTCAGAATCCATGATCTGGAATCGAAGAATTAGAACGTTCTTCGCTATCAGAGTCAGAGACTGCTGGGGATAACATCGGAGGAGAAGCATATCCGAGACCTCTTTTGGTCCTGCTGTAATACATTTCTGACTTTCCTTGTGGAACAGCGGTACGGAGAGGAGTTTTTCTTCCCTTACCGTAGTTGAGGCCGCTCTTGAAGTCGTAACCCATCTTTCGGACAATGTCTTTTGATTGTTGACTGTAACGACGGAATTGAAGATGTCCCGTGTCGTTAACTTTGCTATCATCCGTGTAGCTAAATTTTTGTTCCGGTCTTTTACTAAAAAGTATTGGACGTTCACCTTTCTTGCGAGCAGGAACAATACGATATGAGTCCTTTGGATGTTCACATGAAACTTCTGTTTGAAGAGATTGTAACTCCCATTGTAAATGACTGAAAGCTATCTAACATATCCAAATAGTATTTAGTATGATAAATAACATCAGTATACTGGAAAGTAGATGCTTTTTCATTGATATGTACATCTGTATTTACATCAGGACCTTTAGCCTTAGCAGGCTTGGTCAGATTGATTACAAGGGGGAGAAGAAGAACGTGGAGGAGGCTTGTTACGACGAAGGTCAATAACAAGTGGCTCAGAAGAGGTGAGCTCCCTTTTTTCTTTGTTGCGAGTTAAATCAACAACAAGTGGCTCAGAAGAAGCGAGCTGCTTTTTGTCCTTGTTACGACGTAAATCGATAACAAGTGGCTCAGAAGAGGTGAGCTCCCTTTGATTTGGATCAGCATCAACTGATTTTTCCTGAACCGGCAAGTGAATAGCCAGTGGTTTAGAAGACTGAGAGGAGAGACACCCTTTAACAGGTATGATGAGAGTATCATTGGGCGTTGCTCTTTGATCTCTTCAGTATCCATGGCCAATACCACTTTCATAAATTCCTCCTTGTACATACGAGCATCGTTGCAATACGCTTCAACGCCCTTGAAAGGATAAAGGTCTGCAACTTCCTTGTGAACTTGTCCTTTGTCATCAACGTATTTAAAGCATTGAAAGAGTTGAGGGAACAACATTGTGTTCATGGAGGAATGGTCTTCCCAGAAGTGCGTTGTAAGAACAACCATGATTGTCAATGATATAAAAGGTCACCTTTGTGCGAAGATTGCCTATTTGGAGTTTTAGGCGAATCTTACCCAAAGGTTCACTCCTTCCTTGGTTGAATCCCAGATAGTGGTGATTGTACTTGAAAGACTATGCACTGGTATCTTCAACGCATCTAGCATTGTCTTTGGCATGATGCTAAGAGCAGACCCTGGATCTATCAAGATACGATCGACTTTCATCGAATCGACATATCCTGTATAGTAGAGAGGACGATCATGTCTATTATCTTCCAGCAGCATGTCATCCTGAGTGAAAGTGATGTTTGGAATCAACTCCAGGACACTATGACAGTGACGGCAAGAGACAGGTTCAGCATCTGGCTTTTTGAGAAGAGTTAGGCAAGTTTCAGCCTGCATCAGAGCTTCACTTAAAGTTTCTCGAGTCTCTTTAGAAAGGCGCAAGAGCTCGAAAATTGATAACCTAGCTGGTGTATTGGCCAGTTGAGCCAATATATCAAAGTTATACGGCTTTTCAAGTCCTGTAGGAGATGATTTCTTCAGAGGTTTGTCAAAGCGGACTTGTTGCTTGCCTTTGTCAGCCGTCATTGGCTTGGGAGGAATAGGTACTACAACTGGTGAAGATGTAGAAGGATCTCTTCAGTGGAAGCAGGTTGTGCTGGGGCAGGTTCAGAAGAAGAAGCAGGATCCTCTTGACCTTCAGAATGATCTTTCAAATAGGCTTTCCCTGATCTGGTGCCTAACAGAATTTCTTCATCAACTATGGGGTCAAAAGACACCATGTTGCAAATCTTGGTTTTGCCTTTAGAACGAGTTTTCTTCTTGGAAGAAGAGGTTACTTCGAATTCGGAGCAAGATCAGGATGGATCCACATAATTTCACCGTTGTCAAGAGACAAGGGAACAAGACCTTCATTTGGTGGAAGTGGGAGATTCTCAATCTCAAGAGTAGCTTTGGGAATTGGAATGACACCGTGCTGTATCATCTGCGGAGGAAAGGCACCAAACTGGACTGAAACCATGTTTGCAGTAACAGTTTCTCATCTTGTTGCAGAGTGACGACACCAGCATTGACAAGCTCTTGAATTTTGCCCTTGAGCACATAGCATGCTCGAGTAGGATGTCCAATAAACCTGTGGTAGACACAATATTTAGGATGATCTGTCTTACCGACTTCATCAGGTTTCTTTGGGTCTGGGAGTTGAATTTTATTGCTTTTGAGTAAACACTCAAAGATGCTTGCAGTGTCATTCTCGTCGAAAGAATATTCCACTTTCGGACGAGGTTCCTTGGTGGAGGTGCAGAAGGAGTAGGAGTGGAAGTAGGCGGAGCCACATTGACAGCTAAAGATTCTTTTTTTGTTCAAATTAATGTTCAAAGTCTCTTTTGCTTTGCGGTTGTTTGGCGGTTGCCACCACCTGAATTCTGATGCTCATCTCGATGGGTTAGACATCTGTACCCCCAATTGTTTGAATTTATCAGCACTCACTTCAGCAGCTTTGGCGTTGACAATGAATGAAGGCCAATCTTGGAATTGGGTAGATCCCGTCCACATACTGATAATAGGCAAAAGGTTTGCCTTACAAGTATCAATAGTGACAGCAGCTGGAGTCCCGGGAGGCATTTTCAAAGCTTCACGGCGGAACCGTTCGATAAAACTCTCAGCAGTTTCATTATGTTTCTGTTTGATTTTGTTGAGAGCTGACATAGTCATGTCATTGAATCCTTCATAGAACCGTTCCAGGAAGATTTGCTTGAGACCTGAAAAGGAAGTGATACAACCATCGGGCAAACTTCTGTACCAGTCATATGCTACGCCGGCTAAACAACCGACGAACACTCTGGTAAGAAGAGCGTCATTTGGCTGAAGTTGAACGGTCATTACCTCAAAATGATTGATGAATTGACTTGGGGAAGTACTGCCATCGAACAAAGAGATTGTTGGGATTTTGTACTTCGGTGGGAATGGGACTTCCTTCCATTCAACTGGATAGGGCTTGATCCCCAATCTTTGCAAGTTGTCTTTCTCTTTGAAAGCTTCGAACTGGTTCGCAAGAGTTTGACAGCTTCATTGGCGTCTTCAGATGACGAAGAAGGAGCAGGTTGAGTTTGAGTAGGAGGAGGAACAGCATTGTAAGCACTACCCCCAGCTCCTGACTGACTAGGTGTAGTTTGAACTTGTACTTGTACAGGAGGCATTTGAGGAGACACTACCCCCAGCCCAGTATTGACAGGTACCGAAGATGCTATGATCTCTGGACTAGTAGTAGGTGCAGTTGGTGGTGTAGCATGTTGTGCACAATGATGGAATGCATACTAGCAACCATTTCAGCCATGGTTTTTAGTTTGTCTTCAAGTGCAGCAATTCGCTGTTCCTGATTTACAGAAGTTGAAGCATCTGGATCATCAGTGACAACATAAGCTGTCACTTCTCTTGGTACAGTAGAAGACACTGTCTGTTCGGAGCTTTCGCTGTATGCATCATAGTCTGAGGAAGAATAACCTGAAGGATTTTGAGGAAGATTCCTTTGACCGATTGTGTCTCGGCTTCGAGAACGGGTATGTTGAAACACTCCTTCTGAAGATTCCTGGAGTAATTCTAAATACCGCTGGCTTGGCTTGCGAAGCCTGCCATGCTTAGAGCATCTTCTACCCCCAGTGTCTCGGGAAGTCATGTTAACAGAAGCATACAAGACTTCGTCTTCCTCTGACATAGGTTCAGATTTAGCGAAAGTCAGACGATCAAAGACAGATCGTTTTGTTGTTTGACAGCAACATTGGATGATGACTTTGTGATTGCAATGATGATCAGATGGTTGAGATGGAGATTGAGACATTGTCCCTTTTTGTCTAAGATGTTCTCGAAGATCGGGAACAACAACAGAACGAGGAAAACTCTGAGGGACCTGTTCTTTGATAACATTCGGAACATGATTCCGATTCTTCAAATGTTTAGTCCCTTGAGTGTACAGGGAAGTGCTCACTTCATTGGCATAAGTGTCGGGATTTTTGACCCTGGAGATTTGTTTCTGATGATGTTTGATCTTCGGCATTGGCTGTTTGTTTTACCGAAGTGGGTCTGTTGAGATAAGTTCGAAGATCAGCAAATTCACCCCCAGGGGTTTCTGTTGAGACACTAACAGTTTTCCCTGTCTGGAACGGAAATTTTGAGAGTCGGGAGGTCCTGGAATTCTGCTACCGGAGTAGGCAGAATACCTCTTTGATCAGTACAAGTTCTCTTGTTATAAAGGAAAGAAGAATCCTTATTTGAAAGAGTTCTAGTACTGATTGGTGCCAAGACACATTCAGATGGATTCTTCAGTAAAGACTGAAGAAGATTGAGAAAAGACCAAAGGGCCTTTTCCTTTTTTTGAGATGAAGGGTTAGCTAAAGAGCGTTTCCCTCTGTTGTCTTAAGTCATAAGACAAGGAAGTTTGAGAAAAGACCAACGGGCCTTTCCCTTTGTTTTGAAGAGAAAGAGGAATAGCCAAAGGACTACCCCCAGTGGATTGCGCAGGAGCAATAGTGTTTGGGAAGAGGAGCAGAATCTCTTCCTTTGTTGTAGAGAAGAGAGTTTAGCCAAAAGGCTGTCACTCTTGGATTGCGCAGGAATGCTTTGCGCATGAGTTCTGGCTACAGAAACTGTGGTTTGCGCATCAGGAGTTCTTGCCACAGAGTGCTTAGGTTGCACTCTGGTTGCTGGAATGTTGGTTTGCGCAGGAAGTTTTGCAGCCAATTGCGCAGAGGCATAGGAGTTTTGTACTTAGCCATGGCAGCATATGAAGTCTTTTGTGCACTGGCCATAGCAGACTGCGCAGCAGTGGCAGGGACAGATTGTGCACTGGACTTGGTGACAGAGCTTTGGACTGCGCAGCAGACTTGCTGGCAGATTGCAGAAGACTTGCTGGCTACATTAGCAGAATGCGCAGCAGTCTTTGGCACCCACTCTGAGCGCACTTTGCTGTGGCAGCATGGTTGCAGTGAGGAGTGGTCTTGGAGTTGATCATGGATTCATAGGCTGTCTGGTTGATCTTCACAACCAGTGTCTTCTGCGTCTTTCCGATAGACGCTACGTCACATTGAGTTGTCACTTCCTCATCGGAGGAGAAAGTCGTCCAGCAGAGTCGCCATTTTGTTTGCAAAACAAAAGTTGAAGAACTTTATTGATACAAACTTTGTAAAAGATTACAATTTGAATTCTGGGAATGGTACAACTTTAGGAATCCAATCTAGATGACGATTGCTTTATCCCTTGGACGATGTGAACTCTGAAGACGAAGCCTCTGAAGTTGAAAACAACTCTGGAATTGAAGGCAGAAAAGCCTCGGAAGTTGAAGGCAAAAGCCTCGGAAGAATGCAGCAGCACTTGGGCAAGAACTCCTGAACTCTCTGATCTCTGGTTATTGATTCGTGATCCCCTTGAATGAAGACTTGAAACTCTATTTATAGAGTTCTGAGAAATAACTAACTTTTAGTTATTCTGGACTGCGCATGTTGGATTGCAGCAATTGGTTTGCGCAGCAATGGACTGCGCAGGCAGTTGCTGGATCATGGGTTAACTGTCTGGGACACATGGCATCATTTGATTGAAATGCGCATGATCGTGCATAGGCAGTTGCCACGAAATGAGCAATTGATGGCATGAATGCCACGTGTACTTTGTCATTTGTACTAGTAGAACGCGCACATTGAACTGCGCAGACTTTGGTTTGCGCCGACTTCATTTGCGCAGGAAATAGATTGCGCCAACTTGATTTGCGCAGACATGGATTGCACGATTAAACGAACAGCCGCCTCGATATCCGTGCTGTCAGTTGTCAGAGATCTGATTTGGTTGTCAGGTAATGATGACTCTTGCCACGTCAGCCTTGCGCAATCAGATGTATGCCTAATCTGACATGCGCAATCTGAGAGCTGCGCAATCCATTGTCTACGCAGTTCATTTGGATGATGTATATCTTGATTCTTTGACTTTGTTGATTGATGCAATTTGATTTTTTAGGACCTACACAAACGAGGTGTCCATAGTGTCCAATCGTGTCCAAAAACCCAGTGTCAGAACCAATCTCAAAATAGTGCACTGGGCTGCCTTGTTTGTGCGTGTCGACCAGTCTAGGATACGACACACAGCCCCATGTGTCTCTCGTGTCGTGTCCAGAGGTAGGTGAGGGGTAGGGCTAGGTGTTAGAAACCCTGAATTGAGTACAAGTATCTTCGTGTCCACGTGTCGAACGCGTATCAGTAGCCATTGAGTACGTGCGTACGTGTGTGGTCGAATCGATACAGGCACTAGAACGTGTCCGACACGACACCACTTCGACTAAAACTTGGGAGACACGAAGTCAGTCGTGTCTCCGATCCTTGTGTCAAAAATCACGTGTCCAAGTGTCGTGTACACAGAGAACTAAGTATCGGGTAGCAGGGCACACCACAGTAGCATGCAGTGTCCCCGTGTCCGGTTTTGGACACAAAACGTGTCCAAAATCGACTCAGTCATAGGGTTTCGTGATTGACACATATAGATCTACAAATTTGTAAAATTAGTTTTACAATTTAACAGAAATGAATTCTAAGAGGCATTTTGACAAAACATTACACTACACTCCGACATGCCTTCGATACGCGTATCAAATGGACAAAAAATCCTACCAAACTTGGTATACAGGTCTATGGTGCCTAGATGCATGCATCTATGAGAAGAAAATAGGAAAACAAATTGTCACGACCCACACCCTAGAGTAAGGGCACGAGAAGTGGGTACGTCCAGCCTACGCCGTAGTGTCGACGGTAAAACGCTGTCCTAGGTCACAACATCTAACAATATAATGCTAAGCAGTTTATACTCCCCGAATGGGGGTGCCATAGCAGAATGTAAACTCAATCACAACTAAGGAAGAAGAAGCACGATATGATATAACTCAAATAAAATACAGATGATCAGAAGAGTCTAAGTGTCTAAGATAACAACTCAGCAAACATCCAGAAATACAAAGTCTCAACTACTGAATATGAAAGTATATACAATCCAGATCTCAAATGACAGAAAAAGTAAAACCTAGACTAGGGAGCCTCAGTCTCTATAGCTAGTGGATCTGGCTAGAAATTTGGATCACAGGTATCATCTAGAGCTGTCCCATAAAAAGTATCCACACAGGCCTCCTACTCGTCCTCCATAAATTTTCAACAGGTCCAGTCAGGACAAGAGCGAGCACAATACATCTCAACAGTTCATAACAGGTTAGAAAATATAATCATGTAGTAAAGTAAGATACGAGAACTGAAAGAAATACAGTATGTAAACAAAGAGAGAACTGTAATAGAAATATCTACTATAAATAGAGAACTAACAGTGGCTAGTGAGTCAGAGTACAAGGCAGCCCAGCGCACTATTTAAAGCAGGAAAATAATTCTAAACAAGATATGAAATGATCAGAGAATGTACTCGCCTGATAACCTAAACAGTTGATAGATTAGAGGTCCAAACTGAAGCCACAGAGTCCTATTTAGAGCAACACAGGTCAAGATGTATACGAGAGATGATAAATGAAATGTACAATGCATCTGCATGCTGTCTAGGTCAGACTAGACTAAAGTCAACACTTGGTCAACTCTAGTCAACCACACTAGTCAAATTAGGTTAACTAGGTCAAGTCCTAGCCCAAACAAGTCTAACAAGTCTCACTAGGCCTAACCAAGCCTAGGCTAGCACTCACACAATCACAAGACAATATGAACCACAATAATGTATAATATAAAATAGATAATATATATATACATAACTTCATACATACATGCATATCCACATTACATATATATTATATATATAGGCATATGTTACATCATGCATATTTACATAGTTACATAGATATATACATTCATGCACATTTACATACATACTTTTATACATTATAAATGTTAACATTCATTACAATGCATTATATTTTACTTATACCTTTGATTGATTGATTCATTCATATATGACATTCATTCATGCATTTATACATTCATTCATATCCCATATGCATGCATATTTCAGTTCAGGCATTATATCCATTCACATATCATTAAGTTGCATACATATACTTATTTTATTACATACATGTCATTCATGCATATTACATACTTACATGTATCACATTATATACATTGTATACAACATGTAAAAATAGAAGAGGAAAAGGGGGGGGGAATTGAAATGGAAAGGGAAGGGAAGGAAAATGTTAGAAAAAGGAAAAACAGTGGACATATACATGCTTGCATCATATTCTACATTACCATACATGCTATCATTATATATTGCATTATATTATTATATATTATGCATTCATATCTATCATTACATGTATACCTTGTATTCATATCTAGCATTTATTATATACTTTCATGCATACATTGTATATCATTCTTTCATTCATACATTTATGCATTGCTTACATACATTATTAATTGCATTCCTACGTGCTTGCATTCAACCATATATACATTAATGTAAAGAGGATATATATCATATATATATCATTCATTCATCTAACATAATGTATTGCATACTCTATATATATTCATTTAATATCCATACTACATAGGATCATAGGTTACACAAAATGCATATATCGTATAGTCACTCTTCTACTTAAAATCAATACTGTACCAATTGGGCCTCTACAAAATTCTAGGATTAAAGTATGTTGTAACCCTTCGCGTTAGCTTTCTGAAACTTCAAACGGATTGCATTTTCGTGTCCGAAAGCTCCCGAAATCGTGAAAATATCGAAACACGTTCGTCTTTCGTACAACTAACACTCAAATAATTATACAGAAAGTTACATAATAATTTGGCTTATTAAAATATATTTGGAAAGATAACTTCAATACGGTTCTTTTAAAAAAAATGGAAGATAAATCGGAGTTCTAAACTAAAAGTTATGACATTTCTAAGTTGCTTTGGTTCATAAAAACGTGGATGAATATTATGACGAATTTGAGTTATTTTGGACAAAAGAACACATATAGGCCAAGATACTTGGATCAAACATAGGTATCCAATAAAACTCATTCTAACCATCCTAACTAAGATCAATCCACTCTCTAACCATTCTAAAACTGAATTTAAATATCTATTTAAACTATTATCATACATACATACACATGGGGTGTCCTAATTTGGGATCTATCAAGTAGGACACAAGACACATATCTAAAAATCTCAAGAGAGCTCCAAATGACCTCAAATTTGAATCTTAATGGTACAAATGCATGAGGATGGATCCTACGGATTCAAACTAATTTATATGCAAAGGAAATCGATTTAGAGGATGGGTTTTACCTATTGAGAGTGAAATTCCAATGAAATTCTTTAGGACACGGCTCCGATACGAAGATCCCTCAAAGTGGACACTCCTCCTTGCACTCCTCTTCCAATCCTTGGTAGCACCATTCCCTTGGAGAATAGAAATGATTGAGGGAAGGTTTGGTGAAGGAATAATTTGATTTGGAGATCAAATCAATGGGAAGGCTCTCTAAAATTAGGGAAGAACAAAAAAAATAAAAGAGGCAAGATTGAATGAATGAAATGATTCCCCTAAAGGTGGCTGCCATAAAGTGTCCATTAGGGCTAATGGAAAATGTCCTAATTGTCCCTCTCTAGTCTCATATGGTTAAGTCTAGACTAGGTTCAAGGTTGTGGTCAAAATGATCTAGTTTTGAGTCTCTAACTTAACCATTCTAATATGATAAAAATTAGTTTAATTAACTAACTTAAATGTTGGGTCTTGTCAGCCATGCTTAACTTAATATTGGGTCCCATCTAGAGTTTAAGCTATCCGGGTCACAATACAAGTCGGAACGAGACGAAACTCAAACCCGACTAAACAAATCCAATAAAAACAATATTAAAAATATAAATTTTCCCAAAATATTAAAATATGAAAAATGATCAAAATCATAATACATCAATTTAAATATTATTAAAATAATCTAAAATTTACCAATTAATCAAAATCCTAAATAATTCAAAAGTCGCAAAATGACCAAATATTCTTAGCCTAAAAGTTGTAAATAGTCATTCTAATCACATGGTTAGGTCCCCATGGTCATGGTTAGTCTCTAGGCTCAACAGTTCTAGAGTTCACTAGCTAACACATCAAAATTATAATTCACCAATTTTAAATAGTATTAAATTAATTAAAAATTCTCATAAATCATAAGTCATTATTAAATAATAAACTTTTACAAAAGTTCAAAATTACTCTCATTTAGAAAAATGGGTGTTACAAGTCTACCCTCCTTAGAAAATTTCGTCCTCGAAATTAAGATGGTCGTACTTCTTCTAGAGTCTCGTCCCAACAATCAAAGTCTCAGAACTTACCTAAATCATACAATTTAAAAGAATAGCATACAGGGTCATGGCATACGGTGGTAGTGAAAGTCTTATCTAGGTATACAAGTCATGTTAAACCAAATGGTCATAGGGTATCAAACATACAAGCAATCAAGGGTGTTAAAATGGAAAAGATACAGAAATAACAAATCATCTAAACTGTAAGGCAGTCTACCATCCTATATGAAAACTGGTACTTATCAAAAATAAAATAAGATAACTACCAATTATCTATAAAGGGGTACTATTCAAAGAAAAATCAAAATCAAAAGTTAAAGAATGAAAGTCAATTGCATTAAAATCCAATCACAATATATATATATATATATATATATATATATATAGATATATAATATATATATATAGAGAGAGAGAGAGAGAGAGAGAGAGAGCGTTAGAGAGGAAAAAGCTAGCATTATGTAAAGGTTATGTGGTTCGTGTGTGTATGGGTGTATGTGGACATGTTCAATGGTTAGATAGTAGGCATGTGTGTATGTGAATATACATGAAAGTGTATATGAGGATTTGGGTTTCAAGACAATAGCTATCCAGTTACACTACTCATGGCATATTGGTTAACAATCTACAATGCACAACCTATTTACTCATAGCATGCATGGCTAACCATATATATATATATATATATATATATATATATATATATATATATATATATATATATATATATATATATAAAGAGGTAAAGATTTAGTGTATATATACATTATAACATGTATGCATAAACTCTATATATATCTATAGATATATGAACATAACATAGAGAGGAAGGGTTAGGTTTACATGGCAGTGTATACTAAGTTAGGGTGTCTGTGTCCTTGTACAGGGTTATAGCTTTAGTATTGAAAGGTTAAACCCAGTTTTAGTTTAGCATTTACATATAAAATCTGAAAATAAGCTAACATTTAAACCAGTGTAATATTAACATAATGCAGTTTCAGATTTTAGGGGTTTAAAATATCACAACCAACTCAATGCTTCCAACACATCCTAACATGATGGAGATGAAACCCTAACATACTATACATTAGCTATGCATACAGTTCAATATTACAATTAAATCTGAAATTGAACTAAATATTTGAAATCAATGTGAAAATGTTAACATGTATTCAGTTTTAGGATTTTGGAGAAATTCGAACATCAAACCAACCCAATGTTATCACAACCTAACATGTAAAATATGAAACCTAACATTATATCCTATATATAACAATGTATATAGCTCAAATATTATATTTTAAAAAAAATATCAAATTGAACTAAACATTTGGAATTCAGTATTAAGGGTTAATATGCACACAGTCTCAGATTTGACAAGTTCAAACACAAAACTCAACCAATTTCTTTAAGAATTGAAACCTTGTGTATAAGATACATGTGCAATGATGTAAACAAAACTAATAACATGAAATTATATTTAAATTACGAATTTAAACTAGAAAAGTAGGGAACCAGTCTCTGATACTGTACTGTATCAGAAACATTGGGGGTTTTGAGAATTTATACATCAACAACATATTAATATGTATTTAGATAGGTTGGTAATCAAAGTGTAGCATGCATACATGTCAGGCAAAGTGTCTGTTTTACTATATATTCTCATGTCACAATATAAAAATCAAATTCTATATCAAGGCCAACATTTAGATTCCTACCAAGATTGCAAAGCAGGTGATTGATGTAATCAAGACAGTTTTATATTATTATTATTAATAAAAAAAATAGCAAGAAGGAAATAACGATAAAATCTGTTCTGCTTATCTGTTTAAAAGAGGAACCATTTTGAAACCAGAGCTACAATATCAAATCCAAGATAAGGTCTAGCAAAAATCATCAATCATTGTATTAAGAAGAAATTCATAACAAGAAGTTACACAAGGTTATAAAACAGCTAAAGCTACTCCTTCTCCTAAGTAAATAATGAGAAGCAAAACAATCAAAACAAAACACTAAATTTTTTTTTTAAAGACGTAAACAAATGTAGAGAAAATATTTCAAAAGCATTTAAGGTACAATCTGATAATCATATGCGTCTATCCAAAATTATGGTACTCTAAATCCTCGTCATACTAGTAAGCATGGCTACGATAATCACAGAGTCCTTGACTAAGGCACATACCTCTAGAATCGTGGTATTTAAAATTTCCGTATTGTCGCATGCGACGGCAAAAACCTTAAATTCCTACACCGAGAAATACGACCAAAATCTGACTATATGTCATCACTATGCCAGCTAACATGACTATCGAAGATTCTAGATCCCATAACTGAGGTGATCTAGCCCATATGATTTTCTTAGAAGAAAAACAAACATAACAAAAGAGCAACATGACAAAATTAATCAATCAGCAAGGAACAGATAGAATCGGATTTCAAGATAGTTATAAAAGATAATTGCGGGAATGTAATCGAGAAGAACGGAACTTGTAGTAAGATCTCTAATGGTCTGTGCATCCTCGACTGTCCTGACGATAGCTCGCCCTGCTGGTTTCCCCTGGTCTGCTGCTGATGTTGCATGAACGCTGCTGCTGAGAGAAATCGGGAATGACGGAGGGGAGAAAGTCTCTGTACAGATAGAGGTGCACCTCCAATGTAGCAGAAATGCCAACCTAAGTCGGCACAACAGGAGCTGCGGTCTCGAGGCCCTGATGAACAGGACCAGAGGTGGCCAGCCTCTCGATAGTATTCCTCGGACCGGAGCGATGAGATCGTGTCTTCATAACCATCATGAGGATAGATCAAAACAAGAAGCAATTTCTGAGAATGAAGCAAAATTCAAAGGGGGACAGTTTATATTCAGGGAAGTCAATAAGCAACAATTTAGATAAAAGAATCTGATTAAGAGTTTCCTAGTGTGATTGAGTACCCTCAAAAATATCCTAATCCTACTGCAGGCTGTAGTGATACTCTAGTTCGAATACCACTACATAAACTCGACCTTCATGGGCCACCACTAAAAACGTGTTACGTCCCGTACCCTAGAGTAAGGGCACGAGAAGTGGGTACGTCCAGCTTACGCCGCAGTGTCGGCGGCGGTTAGAACGCTGTCCTAGGTCACAACATCTAACATATAATGCTAAGTTTTATACTCCCCGAATGGGGGTGACATAGCAGAATGTAAACTCAATCAAACTAAGGAAGAAGAAGCACGATATGATATAGAACTCAAATAAAATACAGATGATCAGAAGAGTCTAAGTGTCTAAGATAACAACTCAGCAAACATCCAGAAATACAAAGTCTCAACTACTGAATATGAAAGAATATATACAATCCAGATCTCAAATGACAGAAATAGTAAAACCTAGACTAGGGAGCCTCAGTCTCTATAGCTAGTGGATCCGACTGGATATTCGGATCACAGGTATCATCTAGAGCTGTCCCATAAAAAGTATCCACACAGGCCTCCTACTTGTCCTCTGTAATTTTTAACAGGTCCAGTCAGGACAGGAGCGAGCACAATACATCTCAACAGTTCATAGCAGGTTAGAAAATATAATCATGCAGTAAAGTAAGATACATGAACTGAAAGAAATACAGTATGTAAACAGAGAGAGAACTGTAATAGAAATATCTACTATAAATAGAGAACTAACAGTGACTAGTGAGTCAGAGTACAATATAGACATGTAAATGGCATAGGATGATTCTGATGCTACACTATGGAATGTCTGATGCTACACTACTTGGATATTCATATGTCCACTTCTACTCCCCCGTACCCCCAATCAATACACAAGGATCCAGCCAGGTTATGTTATGATTCATGTAACGGCCCCAAAGGGTGGTACATGATAGTCCCATAAATAGGGATTCTAGAAAAGCCTAATAAATAGGGGATTCAAGGAAGACTCTGTGATCATGAGAATACATGACACAAGTGATTCAATGAACCATGAAACATAGTGAAACACCATACAAGTGAAAGTATCGATGCTCCCTGAAGGGATAACTCAAGAAGGGATCCATATAGTACTCCGTGTGACCAACGTGACAATATCAAGTAAAATAATTTAAAGCAGGAAAATAATTCTAAACAGGATATGAAATCAGAGAATGTACTCCTGATAACTGACAGCTGATAGATATAGAGGTCCAAACTGAAGCCACAGAGTCCAATTTAGAGCAACACAGGTCAAGATGTATACGAGAGATGATAAATGAAATGTACAATGCATCTTCATGCTGTCTAGGTCAAACTAGACTAAAGTCAACACTTGGTCAACTCTAGTCAACCACACTAGTCAAATTAGGTCAATTAGGTCAAGTCATAGCCCAAACAAGTCTAACAAGTCTTACTAGGCCTAACCAAGCTAGCACTCACACAATCACAAGACAATGTGAACCACAACAATACATAATATAAAAGAGATAATATATATATATACATACCTTCATACATACATGCATATCCACATTACATACATATTTATTATATAGGCATATGTTACATCATGCATATTACATAGTTACATAGATATACATTCATGCACATTTACATACATACTTTTATACATTATATATGTTAACATTCATTACAATGCATATATTTACTTATACCTTTGATTGATTGATTCATTCATTCATATATGACTTCATTCATGCTTTATACATTCATTCATATCCCATATGCATGCATATTTCAGTTCAGGCATATCCATTCACATATCATTAAGTTGCATACATATACTTATTTTTATTACATACATGTCATTCATGAATACATACTTACATGCATCTATATATATATACATTGTGTAAACATGTAAAAATAGAAGAGGAAAAAAGGGGAGAAAATTGAAATGGAAAGGGAAGGGAAGGGAAGGAAAATGTAAGAAAAAGGGGGAAACAGTGAACATATACATGCTTGTATCATATATTTACATTACCATACATGTATCATTATATATTGCATTATATTATTTATATATTATGCATTCATATCTATCTTACATGTATACCTTGTATCATATCTAGCATTCATTATATACTTTCATACATACTGTATAATTCTTTCATTCATACATTATGTATTGCTTACATTATATTAATTGCATTCCTACGTGTTGCATTCAACCATAATATACATTAATGTAAAGAGGATATATTATCATATATATCATTTCATTCATCTAACATATCATGTTTTGCATATTCTATATTCATTTAATATCCATACTACATAGGCTCATATGTTACACAAAATACATATATCGTATAGTCGCTCTTCTACTTAAAATCAATACTGTACCAATTGGCCCTCTACAATTCTAGGATTAAAGTATGTTGTAACCCTTCATGTTAGCTTTCCGAAACTTCAAACGGATTGTATTTTCGTGTCCGGAAGCTCCCGAAATCGCGAAAATACCGAAACACGTTCGTCTTTCGTACAGATGACACTCAAATAATTCTACAAAAAGTTACATAATAATTTGGCTCATTAAAATATATATTTGAAATTCTAACTTCGATACGGTTCTTTTAAAAAAATAGGAGATAAATCGGAGTTATAAGCTAAAAGTTATGACATTTCTAAGTTGCTTGGTTAATAAAAATGTTGATGAATATTATGACGAATTTGAGTTATTTGGACAAAAGAACACATATAGGCCAAGATACTTGGATACAAACATAGGTATCCAAATGAAACTCATTCTAACCATCCTAACTAAGATCAATCCACTCTCTAACCATTCTAAAACTGAATTTAAATATCTATTTAAACTATTATCATACATACATACACATGGGGTGTCCTAATTTGGGATCTATCAAGTAGGAACAAGACACATATCTAAAATCTCAAGAGAGCTCCAAATGGCCTCAAATTTGAATCTAAATGGGACACATGCATGAGGATGGATCCTACGGATTCAAAACTAATTTATATGCAAAAAAAATCGATTTAGAGGATGGGTTTTACCTATTGGGAGTGGAATCCCAATAAAATCCTTTAGGACACGGCTCCGATACGAAGATCCCTCAAAGTGGACCCTCCTCCTTGCACTCCTCTTCCAATCCTTGGTAGCACCCTACCCTTGGAGAATGGAAATGATTGAGGAAATGTTTGGTGAAGGAATAATTTGATTTGGAGATCAATCATAGGAAGGCTCTCTAAAATTAGGGAAGAACAAAAGGAAAATAAAATAGGCAAGATTGTAATGAATGAAATGAATCATTCTCCCCTAAAGGTGGCTGCCATAAAGTATCCATTAGGGCTAATAGGAAATGTCCTAATTGTCCCTCTCTAGTCTCATATGGTTAAGTCTAGACTAGGTTCAAGTTTGGGGTCAAATGATCTAGTTTTGAGTCTCTAACTAACCATTCTAACATGATAAGATTAGTTTAATTAACTAACTTAAATGTTGGGTCTTGTGAGCCATGCTTAACTTAATATTGGGTCCCATCTAGAGTTTCAGCTACCCGGGTCACAATACAAGTCGGAACGAGACGAAACTCAAACCCGACTAAACAAATCCAATAAAAACAATATTAAAAAATATAAAATTTTTCCAAAATATTAAAATATGAAAAATGACCAAAATAATACAACAATTTAACATTATTAAAATAATCAAAAATTTACCAATTAATCAAAATCCTAAATAATTCAAAAGTCACAAAATGACCAAAATATCCTTAGCCTAAAAGTTGTAAATAGTCATTCTAATCACATGATTAGGTCCCCATGGTCATGGTTAGTCTCTAGGCTCAATAGTTCTAGAGTTCACTAGCTAACACATCAAAATTATAATTCACCAATTTTAAATAGTATTAAATTAATTAAAAATTCTCATAAATCATAAATCCTATTATTAAATACTAAACTTTTACAAAAGTTCAAAATTACTCTCATTTTAGAAAAGTGGGTGTTACACAAATGAGTTTAGGGCCATTACCTATTGAAAGTTAGATCTCAATGCAAATGCCTAGAATGAGTCCCTTCACCAACTTGCTATGGTCCAAGAGCCTCCAATCCTTGCTAGCTAGCCTCCAATGATCTCCTCTATAGTAAGGGAGTGCAATGCAAAAGACTAGACTTAATTTGGAGGTGATTTGGAGAAAAGGGGGTAATTTGGGGAAGAACACACATTAGGGTTTAGCTTTGTAAGGAAAGAGGCAAGAGAGGGCTAATGTGATGTTTATGTAGGGGAGGGGGCTGCCTTGGCTGTCAAAGGTGACTACTAGGGTGTGGGTAGATATTTAGTTCAAGTATAGGCCTCTACATGCATAATTCAAGGCCTTTTAGGTAAGGCCCATGCTAAATATCTAACCTTAACAAATATATACCCTAATCCTAACTTAATATCTAGATATTACTAACCTTGTTATGATGGAAGTTTCTAATCTAATATCTAGGCTTGACTAAATCTAGGTTAGGGCAATTCTGGTTAAGACTTAACAAAATGATTAGCACAAATTAATAATCAAATTATTTTCACTAAAAGTCAAAATTGACCAAAATACCCTTAGCCTAAAAACTGACAATTAGTCAATCTAACCACCTGGTTAGGTCCCCATGGTCATGGTTAGTCTCTAGGTCAAGTAGTCTCTAGGGTTACACTAGCAAAACAACAAAATCATAATTCACTAATTTAAATAGTATTAAATTAATTAAAAAATTACCAAAAATTACTAACATGATTTAAATCCTATTATTCAATGGAAAATTTTACAAAGTTTAAAATTACCCTCATTTTAAAAAGTGGTGGTTATAGCATTTGATAATGTTCAGGCTTTTGTTTATCCATCCAAGTCACAAAATGACCACAATTCAGATCATAAATCTTCTTAACTGCTTGTTTGTATCCACCTATATACAGAAAAAAGAAATTAATAAAAAGGAAGTCAATGCACAAGCACAGAAAAAAGGGACCATTCTCCGTGTTAAAAATAAGGAGAATGATCATTCTCCGTTCAAAAGTAACGGAGAATGTATATTCGCCGTGCTTGGCAACACGGAGAATGTACATTCTCCGTTAGATTTACACGGAGAATGGATATTTTTCGTGTGATGTACACGGAGAGTGGCCATTCTCCGTATTAAATTAGCGGGAGAATATACATAAAAGCTACATATATCTATCTAATTTACACACCTATTGTTAGAGCATATATGCTTGCCTCCAAGCTTCAAGTACATACGGATTCACTCGTTCATTTCCTTTCTCCTTCATCGGTATGTTATTCTTCATGTGATAATAGCAATAGCTATGGTAAGCATTAGGGAACACTTTAGGAACTTCAGAAACTAAACCGGTACCTTGATCCGAAAGAAATACGATACGCCTACTACATCCAACAACATTCTTGAGATTTTTAAGGAACCATTTCCAATTGTCGCCATCTTGGCCCGAGACTATACCGTAGGCAAGAGGGTAGAACTGTTAGTTACCATTCTTCGTTGTAGCAGACATCAAAACATCCTCTAAACCTCCTGTAAGGAAATTCGCATCCAAATATAGCATCGGGCGACATATTAAAAGCCTTCGACGCAAGCCCCATAAAAAGCCGCTGAAACCTCATTGACGTATCATCTTTTTGAAAGTCAGTAATGGAACCAATATTGGTTTCCTTACCTTGTCGACATACCAACAAAGTCGCTGTAAGCTCTAACATCATCTCCGTATATTTCTTGGTGCACCAGCCTAATGCCGTGGTATGCCTGCCGTAGGTAAGAGATAACTGTAGTCAACATTGAATTCATCGACAACTGATTTTCCAACTTTTAGGATCCATCCGAACAATGTCACTAACCAAACTTTTCACAAACTTTGCTGGAACAATATAGATTACCTTATCCATATAGCCAGCGCCACAATTATGTTCTCCCACATACCTCTTCACCTCAAAAATTTTGATTATCTTCCGAAATAGATATATCATGTAAGCTCCACAAACAAGCATGGGTCTTGTAATTCTTGCAGCAAACAGTGTACCTTCTCGGCTCAGATTTTAAAATATGGAATGGGATGATGAGATTCAAATGTACCTTTCTAATAGCGTGCCAACTTCTTCAACACCATTTAGAAAAATTTAACCAACGCCAGTAATTGATCCATGCCACATATCTAATTTCTCTTCTTATTGTCTCAATCGAGCCCTCATAAATTATCTACTCGTTTTCCTTTACAGTATGTCACGACCCGGTCCCCAAATACTTGGGTCGAATCGGATCATGCCCAGCTGCACAGTTGATGAGACGGCGGCAGTAAGCTGTGAATCCATATGCAGGTAAATCAACAACAAATACTAAGATTGTCACAACTTTTATTTAATGATAACTT
>JANAVB010012485.1:0-25793 GCA_029216955.1 Iris pallida
TCATTCATAGACTTGCTATTTTATTTTCTTTCTTTTCAGTGGACATGTAGTAGATATGTATTTCTTTTGCTGTGGTTTCGGGATGCCTTACCCGCACAATTACTTTCATATTTCATGTTGGACAGATTCCTTTATTAGTATCATTTTATTGGACTTGATATTTTGTGTCATATTTCTGCGTGATGAGATTAGCTGTGTACCTGTGACTTGTATTATACTCTGGGTTTATTATCATGATTTACAGCTTAAGCATTTCGCTAATGGGCTTACTTGAGATTTGGCCTATTGGTGAGGTGTTGCTGGCATGTACCGTATCCTGGTCCTATACGTATTTTGGGACTGGGGCGTTACACCACCCCCTCTCCCGCTTCCGGCCATCCCCCTCCCGCTTTCGGCCGCCTCCTCCAGCCCCCCTCCTCCTATGCTGCCGTTGTCACGATCCGCTATCCAAATTGTTGGGCCGGTCGAGTCATGTCCAGCCTACGATTGAGATAAAGCGTAGTAAGCTGTTCTAATGACAAATAAGATAAGACCAAAGTGTGCTAATGTCACGACCCGCACCCAATGTAGGGGAACGAGAAGTGGGTACGTCCAGCCTACGCCATAGTGTCGGCGGTAGAACGCTGTATAGTTCGTCTATAACATCTAACAACAATATGATATAAACATATCATCTCCACACGGAGGTATAATATAACATCTCAACTCTATATCTCAATCACAAGTCTAGGGAAGATAGAGCACGATATGGAATCAGATAAAAGAAAGGAACTGAATATAAATAGAGTTACACCACACAAAGTAGATGTTCAACACAAATAAATACAAGTCCTGAAATACAACTAAGTCTCGACTAACAATCGGAACAATCCGATACAAACTGAAAACTATAAATACTAGACTAGACTAGGCACCTCTACTAAGCTAGATGCTCCTCGGGCTCCTGAAGGTCACCCTCATGTACCCCATAGGAGGTAGGGCAGTCACCATCATCATCTGTAATATTTTCAACAGGTCCAGTCAGGACAGGAGCGAGCACAATACATCTCACGTAGTTCATAACATGTTAGAAAAAAAAGCATGCAAAAGAGTAAGATACATGAACTGTAAGAAGATGTACATAAAAACGAAAGAAAATTTATAACTGAAAATATATACAGAACAAGTAAAACTGCAATACTAGTAATTTAGAGCACAATATGGTTATGTAAACAGGTTAGGTTTATACAATAACAATAGGTAGCTCCACGATACGTGAGTGTACAATGGATGCGCACAATAGTCGTACAATAGGATTTGATTACATAACCATTTCCTACTCACCCTTCCCAATCAATACACAAGGATCCAATCCAGTTACGCTACCTTGTACAATAGTTCTTCATGAAGCTCATATGATCATGAGAGTACAAGATGCACAATGAGTATACATGAATAGGGGTGTACAATAAATAATATGTTCGTAAAACGCACATCACAATATGTATATGTTGAACACAATATAGATAACATCGCAAGAGAAGATCAATATAGTACCAATCCGTGATAACAATCGTGCCAGTATCAAGTAAAGTAATCTAGAGCAAGAATATAAGTCCTGACAAATATAAAACGATCAGAGAATGTACTCGCCTGTCACCCTGAATGACTGATATGAATGGATGTCCGAACTGGTATCACAGAGTCCTATTTAGAGTAAAACAGGTTATTTAAGTACTCAATTTAAAATAATAAAAATCTGCAATGCAAACTACATGATTCTAAGTCAACTAGGTCAAAGTCAACTCTTGGTCAACTATCTAGGTCGAACTAGGTCAAACTAGACCTAACAGAGCCAAACTAGGTCCAAGTCAACTCTGGGTCAATATCCAGTCAAGGCTATCTAGGGTTAGTCAATACAAGTCTAAGAGTCCAAGGGTTCAAAAGCCTATTGTCAACTATTGGTTAAACCTTACACTAGGCCTATAAACCATATTGCAAAATACAACCTATAAATACATACATTCATGTATACTTAGTTTACATACATACCATAGATGCCTACCTCACATATCATGTACATTACATTACATGATACATACATGTATACTTGCATTACATATACTACATTCATGCATCTATGCATTACCTACATACATATTTACATATATGCATTATGCATTCATGTCTACATACATATTTACATATATACATATATTCATTATACATTATACATAGAGAGAGGGTTAGGGGGGTATACATGTGTGTGACAGTTTACTTCATGTGTGTGTGTGGGGTACACTGGAAATCAGTGAATTAGGATAGTGAAATGGCATGACAGTTAGTGTATAACTAAAACAGGAAAAAGGGTCTCAGGTTAACATCTTAACAGTCCACAACCCAGTTAACCTTCGTAAAATCAAAACCCATTCTAAATCTCAGTTCAGTTTTAACATCCAGGTATAAAACAACCAAATTTCTCAGTTTTCTTTTGAAAAAAGTGTAACTTTAAAACCCCTCTTCAATTTCGAATCCAACCCAAAACCCAAACTGAATTCAAAACAGAAATTAACCTATATACATACAGACATATACATACATTATACGGACATATATACACTACCTAGGACACAGACCAACCCAAAGAACTGACACAGACACACCTATATTACACTATAAACATACATATATATACACTCGGATACATATAATATACATGCTAATACATAAATACTTGGGGATTATTATGCCTACACGCGTGTCTATACTGGTGTCATGACCCGTACCCGCTTTTCGGATACGAGACGTGTCCAAGCCAGCCTACGCCGCAGAGTCGGCGGTAGAACGCTGTCAAGCCCGCAAGAAATAAATATATGCTCAAAAAACATTTGCTGCTCATTTACACTTCTACATTTATTACAATATTTACAACATTTAGAATTAAAGAAAATATAAGATTCTCACAATTAATGAAAAAGATAACTAGTTCCACTATCTAGGTCGGCCTCAGCATACCCATGTCTTTCCAGTGCTAAGAGTGATCGCGGCTAAATCTGAAAAATGTTATTTTCCAGTCAGGAATGGAACAAGTACACAAATCGACGATAATGCAAAAACATAATAGAATTAACAAGACATGAAAATAACATATGAGATATGAAAACTGGAAAGTACTGATGACATGGCACGGTAGAGAAATAAAGAAAAATAAATAAAACACCTACTTATATGGTGTGAAATATCCTTTTCGACATGTGAACGGCTAGAGGGTAAATCCGGCACCTGCACGTGTTGTGTACAGGTGCTATTGTTCACAAATAGACATCATGGGGATAGTTCTGGATAGTCCACATATCTACTAAGATATTTTTCCTCCCGACTACTCCGTGTGACGAGCGTGTCAACAGCACAAGATATATATATAAACATAAAATGAAAAGACTACTATGAATCAAAAGCAATCAGAAAGTGCACTTGCCTGAGGTCCTTAGCTGGTGAAACCAATAATACTATACCACTCAATGAGCCACAATCAGTCCACATGCAGAAGTCTCCAGATGCTGAGCAATCGGCTCGACGAACCATCGAACGATCGGGGAGAACTCTCCGCGCGAAGTTGACCCTTTCCAACCCGTCACTGTTGTTTTCCTGTCATTTCGCACGCACGCGCGCGGCTCACCGGCGCTGCTGCGGCGGTGCACGGTGGCTGGGAGTTACGCCAGGGAGAGGTGGTGGTGGCGTGGGTTTAGGGTTTGCGCGTCTCCTCCTCTGATTTGCTCGATATATATATATATATAATTATATATAATATATATATATATATATATATGTATATATACTCGGCTGGGAAACGCAAGCGGGGTGTTCCCCTCGGGTGTTGGGGAGTTCGGTCTGGGGAGTTCGGGTGGCTTGCTGAGGAGTTCGGGTCTGGGGAGTTCGGAATTGATTATGTGTTTTCTCAGCCGAACCAAAAATTCATCAGTGAACCACTAGCATCAATTCACAATTGTCAGCAAACAAACCAATAAGAGTTGTGATATGCTCATCTTTTTCTTACTTATAAATATTTTGGTATCAAAGCTTATGTGGATGTCAAACCTGTCATGGAACTTATGCGGATTTCAAGATTTTACACTTCAGCAAACAAAGGCTTGTGATATGTTCAATTATATAAATATTTTGGTCAAACCTGTCATGGAACTTAGCAACTGGTAGTAACACAATAGGAGAGCTACAAATACGAGTTCTTCCTCAATGGTTATATAACTAGGTTGCCTAAACAAGGGTCTGGATACAGACACTATTCAAATTCAGAATATGATGTTTTCTAAAAATAATTAGGATGCATGTACAATCTAGATATTATTACATATAATTAAACAATATTATTACACATAAACACAAACATATATCAATTACATAGAACTTATTTTTCTGCATGTTCTGGATATTAAGTCGGTTCCGAAAATTCTTGAAAGGACCTGCTCCAGAAGAAACATTAATTTCTCATGTATTGATTATGTTCTCTCCCATCGTAAAATAACAAATCACCTTCAGCCATGTCTTCTATACCAGGGCTAATACACTAGTCAAAGCACGCCACTGCACTATTTGTGCCATAATTTCTAGTTACCTTGTACTCAAACTCCTAACCATGACTGAAATCATCTTCCGTAATAATAAACTAATTAATTATTTATAAAATCTAAAATTTGCCATTTAAATAGAATAAATAATAATAAAATATTTAAAAATTTCTGGGAAGGAGAGCTACAAATCTATCCACCTTAAAATAATTTTGTCATCGAAATTTTAATTCATAATTATTCTTTAAATTCAAAAAAGGTCTACTATTACCTTAATCTCCTTAAATTTAATTTCTCAAAATAGTTTATATCCTCCTCTTAGCCATTTTGTAACTACATAAACTCTAGGACGTCTACCCACCTTTGGTCACACTACTCCTCAAACTAAAATCTTATAATCTTCCAACTAATTGCTAAAAAATTTACCAATAGATATCTAGGCATATGGCATCTAGAATCCTCTCCCATCTATCCAGAAACCCAAAATTTAGCAAGCAATAATTTTACACAAGTAGCTAATAAATGTTGATAAATTCTAATAAACATGACCATTCATTGCTCTGCAATAGGAAGGACAGGAAGATAAGGAAGAATAATCGAGAACAATTATGAAGTTTCAAGAGCGGTAGAGAGTTCATAGTAGGTATAGGGACCTATTTCTAATAGTTCTGCTTTATAGTCCAAATATGGTGGTATGCATGGATGGGTTTTACTGGATCTTAATGGGTTCTCTATTTGAACAACAATCGTTGGTTAGATAAACCTTGGATTTCAATCTACATTGAATAGATAAGATCCCAAGGTAAAACTATTCCTTCTAGATTAGGGTATCCTAGAATAGGTTTCTACCCAAGGGGTTGAGCTAGTTGCCCGTCAGGTTGGTTAGTTGGTTCATAAAGCCCAAAAATTTGCCTTCAGTGACTTTTGTGTTTAAGTAGCACATGAAGCCTCAATTGGGTGGCACCTTAGTGGCATGTGCGTAGTAGGTTTCGAGTAGATCACAACCATATATTGGATCGAAAGAATTGAGTCAAGGTTAAGGCTCTAGTGGAAGTCGAAAAGCATACCGGTAGTATGGTAAAGGTTATAGCTAGTCCCTTTGTCCTGAAAGTCGTACCACAAGAATAGAGTACAGAGGACAGGTTTGAGTGGGATATGATATACCTAGATGAAGGTGGACTCGTTTAGATCTTTTATATGAAATCTGTTGAAAGGTAACAGCTGGTCTCGTGCTCCGAATATTAATGACACGGCCGGGGACACTAAAATGATCTAATTGGAAAGTGGAAGTCCATGGGCACTAATCATCATACTAATGAAAGTTATTCTAATCACTCGGTAATCCTTATATATCCTAAAATTTTTAGAAGGCTTATGGTCTACCCACCTTAGAAGCTAGGATATGGTTTTAGGAATAACGAGGTTAGAAGAATCTCAAAGTCCGAATATTATACCTCGACTCTGGTTAATAAAGAATAGGGCACGACGTAATGGAATACGGTAGTTATAAGTCAATTCAATGATCGTTCCTCAATAAATGGAAAACGAGTGTGTACAATGACACATGGTCGATAAAAGGAGAACGATCTACTCGTCTATAGTATACAAGAGTTATCGACCGGGTAACCAACTCTAAGACACATCATATAAAGAGATTTCTAACAACTTAGTCATGAATTTCTATTTGTGTCAAACCTGCCAGACTATTGTCACAAGGGTTCTAGTTAAACCAAGCTTCAATAAATAATTAGAGGCTCACAACATTTGGTCTCTTGAAAACAGGTAGTCTCCTAGGTTAGCATTTTGTCTAAGGGTAAAATCATAATCACTCTCAATTTCAGATGGCTAGAAGGTCCCAATAGTAGTTTGAGGGTCGAGAAGGGAACGAGTAACTCAAGGCAAGGTTCTAGTCACAGAGCTGGCCGATGGTAGCTACACTTGCATATACAACTATCATAGCCATGGGAATACTCTGTATCTATCTATTAATTACGAGCTTTCATCTTTCCAATCAGTGAAGACGAAAATAATAAAGAGTTCAAGAGATGTCACTGAACACAATTACATGATTCAAGGGCGAATGTATAATTCAAGAGAAATTGTCAAAGCAGTCGCGGATGAGATCCTAGAGACATCTATATCTCAATCCACGTAGGATAATTAGATGAAGAGCGAACCAAATGCATCATGGTTGATCAGACCGTAATACAATGACTCTGATTAGACAATATATTAGCGGGCGTCCCCAATAAACATATGTCTCGAATCAAGCTCGATAAACGAGCAAGCTTGATAAAACTAGGCTGTAATAGCAGTATTGGTCAAGATAGTCAAAATACAAGTATGCGAGATTTTTGGAAAGGAGGCACAAGTAGTTCGAGTTCTGAGAGAATCAAACCTTACCGGGTGTTCCTGCTTATACAGTCATCCTACTATCTTCTATCCATTCGGCCTTAGTCGACTAATGGGTTATGGACTTCTGAATTCTATATTCTAAGTAAACCTATTAGTGTCAGTCAATTACCTCGTCGATAGATCACAATGACCACATAATGCGTGGTGGGGAGACATGCTACATAACTTCTACTGTTATTGGCTTTAGATCTTAGAGGGCATACGTGGCACTTTTCTATCCTCTATAATATCCTAAACTTGTAATCACAGAAGTCATTTCACCGAGAATTATGCCTCGCCCGTATACTCAGGCTGTGGTAAACTCTTGGTTTCGTGATTCAGGGGTGATGTGCCATCAAGTACTCTACCTTATTGACACAAGGTCCAAAGAGGTCAACGAAGGTGTAGTCTTAGCAATGTTCCATAAACTATAATTCTTTGAAATGATTTCAATTCTGTGGGTTGTGCCTTGCCAGTGCACTGCTGGCTGCAGTGAACCCACACTCTCCGCTCTCAGGTAATTGGTGACAGTGCGCTGTTGTCTGGTCATTGCAGTCGTTTAATTACTCTAATTATATTCCTAAGAATTTCAAGGGCTGTTATCAATTCAAACTAGTTGGCTGTGATGAAAAGTGTAACATTTGCCTATAAGTTTCAATCCTTAAAGTAAAAGACTGGTCGAAAGGAAATATTTGAAGGCAAGTGAAGTAAGAACATCCTAATCTTTATCTCATATATATTTCAAATGGCTGAGGGAAAAACTTTGAATCAAATCTAACTCGGAATTCATACAGGAATAATAGAATCAGAAATTATAAACTAACTCCTTACAGCAAAGAGAATTTAAAATAGACAATTCTAACTTATGATATAAGATTTATATCTAATAAAGCAAAAAAATAATTAAACAGCTTATCAAAATTAACATCTTAATTCAAGGCAAGTCTAACATACCAAGCGAATAGTATATCCACATTGGATCACATTGTCATATCAAAAGTAATAGTGTACCTATAGGGATCTAGCAAGCTATCTAAATTGCATGACTTATCTAATAACCTTAACTACCCAACGGTCAATTTGAACAAGGGACTCCTAGTCCTAGTTATTCTCCTAAATTATTTTAATCCTAATTGTGAATGAGCATTTCCTGGGCGCAGGCTCGCAATGGTACGACTAACTTAAGTACCATCACGAGTTCGCAATCTTTTGCGAAAACGGACCTGCATGGGCCACCACAAAAACTTGTCACGACCCGCACCCACTTTTCGAATATGAGACGTGTCTAAGCCAGCCTACGCCGCAGAGTCGGCGGTAGAACACTGTCAAGCCCGCAAGAAATAAATGCTCAAAAAATAACATTTGCTGCTCATTCATATTTCTACATTTATTACAACATTTACAACATTTATAATTAAAGAAAATACAAGATTCTCACAATTAATGAAAAAGACAACTAGTTCCACTATCTAGGTCGGCCTCAGCATACCCATGTCTTCCTAGTGCTAAGAGTGATCGCGGCTAAACTTGAAAAATGTTAGTTTCCAGTCAGGAATGGAACAAGTACACAAACTGACCGCAATACAAAAACACAATAGAATTAACAAGACATGAAAATAACATATGAGATATGAAAACTGGAAAGTACTGACATGGCACGATGGAGAAGTAAAGGAAAAATAAATAAAAGACACCTACCTATGTGGTGTGAAATATCCTTTTCGACATGTGAACGGCTAGGGAGTAAATTCGGCACCTGTACGTGTCGTGTACAGGTGCTATTGTTCACGAATAGACATCATAGGGATAGTTCTGGGTAGTCTACATGTCTACTAAGATATTTTTCCTCCCGACTACTCCGTGTGACGAGCGTGTCAACCAGCAGTAAGATATATGTATAAACATGAAATGAAAAGACTACTATGAATCGAAAGCAATCAGAAAGTGACCTTGCCTGGGGTCCTTAGCTGGTGAAACCAATAATACAGACACTATTCAAATTCAGAATATGATGTTTTCTAAAAATAATTAGGATATTGTTTGCCATTAAAATTCTTTGATTGTAAATTTTAATACAAACAGAACAGTGTTACAATATAGGACTTAGACGTAGTCCTAGGAGTACACTTTTGTTTAATCTGGGTTCCTTGTGCCAATGGAGTAAGTGGTAATGCGTTGACTCTGTTGACGATCTGACGACGGTTATCGGTTCTCTGAAGGTCTGGATTGCTCTGGGTGCTGGAGCTTGCTGAGAGGAGGAACATGTTGAGTGTCTGTATCTGCCTCTCTAGTGGTGCGAAGTCTCTGTCTGTTCGTTGTGGAGGTTGATATGTGTGCACGTAGGTAGGTCCGTTCGGAAGAAGGAAATGATCCTTCTATTTATAGTTTTGCAGGCTGGCTGCTCATGCGTGCATGTAGGATACGCCTGTACACGGGGATGCCACGTGTTAATTGCTGATGGAGGCGCATGGACGATGCACCCTGATCGAGGGGTTGACTTCTTCATACTGTTGTTGTGGACCGGCACGTAGCAGAGGAGAAGATCTTTCTGTTGCTGAGATCTTGGATGAGTTGAGTCAAAGGACACGTGTCATCAACCCATGGCTCGAAGATCTCTGATTTGGTGGGAATGATCTGGTAGGATGCGCCTAGGAATTGGGCGCATGAGGACACTTTGGCTCGTAACCTTTAGGAGTCACGAACCATTCTGGGCGCATGGCTTTCGAGGCGCATGCAGAGCTTCAGTAGTGACTTTACTCCTGTCTTTTGGGATCAGAGAGAAGTCTGAGGTGCATGGCTTTTGAGGCGCATGCAGAGCTTTAATGGTGACTTTCCTTCTGTCTTTAGAGATCAGTAAAAAGTCTGAGATGCATGGCTTTTGAGGCGCATGCGGATTTGGGCGCATGGCTGCGGAGGCGCATGCGAGATGGTTGGATGGCCACGTGGCAGTAGCCGTCGAGGGAAGTAATGATGATGCTGACGTTGGCGATGCTTCGTCTTCTGAAAAAGCTGCCGACTGTTTAGACTTTGGGAGGCGTGCTGCCAACTCGTCAGTCAGCATTTAATATTTGTGACATTCGATGGACAGCTGAGGTGGGCGCATCGGTTGGCGTTCCACTAGGCGTATGGGGACGCATGGGGGCGCATCCCCTGTGATGCGCTTGGTTCTGAAAGGCGCATCTGTATGATGCGTTTGATGTTGTAGGGCGCGTCTGTGTGATGCGCGGTCTGGCCGACGCATCCGCTTGACCCGTCTTTAATGGTGCGACTGTTATGTTCTTCGAGTGCTTAAATAGCGTTTTGACTTAGCTGAATTCGAAGCGTCAGGTTCATCCATTTAATGCAAATTTATTGCACGAAATTCGGAGAGCCATCCACTTGGCACATGGGTTTGATTTGCCCGGCCTATAAATAGTGGCATGGAGAGAGGGTTTGCTTCTCGTTCTCTCACGTCTTTCCGACATGAACTTGTGTACTCGAATGCATTCTGTTGATGAGATACTCCCGAGAGTAAGATGCGACGCAGTGTCTTCGTTGATGCACTTGAAGGTGACTGTTACATCCAAAAGTCGGAGTCGAGGGCTTCCGAGGCAGGCGGAAGGTGCCTGTTGCATCCAAAGATAGGGATGCTCGGGCCTCGTCTTCGTTGTGCAGGAAGAGCCGTAGATCGGCATTGCGGTGCTGCGGCTTTGGTGGCTCTTTCTTCCTTCAAAATGGGTGTAGCCCATTCTGGTTGTGTTGAAAGCTGCTCCTTTGGTCGTGGTTTCGATCACGGTCTTCCTTGGTGTTTGGAGGCTCTTTCGAAGCCTCCCCTGGCCACAGGTTGGCTTGTGGTTCTTTTCCCTTCCTGGGCTAGAGGGTTGATTGCCACCCTCGTTCTGCTCAATAAATGCTTTATTAGTCGAAGCATTTAGACGATGGTGAGCCTGGCTGGAAGAGCGGTACATAACTGGGCTGCTGAAGGGATGAACATAACTGAGCTGCCAAAGGGATGCACATAACTGAGCTGCCAAAGGGATGCACATAACTGAGGATGCACATAACTGAGCTGCTGAAAAAGATGCACCTTGCTGAGGGCGCATGGTGGGATGCGCCTGGCTGAGGGCGCATGTTGGGATGCGCCTGGCTGAGGGCGCATGTTGATTGCTGGCTGTAGACTTAGGATCTTTTCTTTGTAAAAATTCTTCTTTGTACAGTCTTTCATAGACATGTAATATACTTTTATATGTTAAATAAAAAGTCCTTTTTCAATGTCTATATTTGTTGCTTTTTGCTGTGAAGTACTTTGTCCAAGCTTTGGCGCATGTAGTATGGCGCATAGACTTTCTGGTTCTGATATTCCATGCTTGTACAAGACCCCCTTCAAAGTTTTCAAAATTTTTCGATAAGTTTTGGAATACTTTGAATAAGAAGCATGGTAGTGGAGGCGCATGACCGTTGGGGCGCATAGATACTCCGCACGTCAATGATGGGGCGCATGCTACGCTCAGTTAGAGCAAATGATAACGTCTCGGTAACCGAAAAAAGATTAATGATGATCTTTTTTGGTTTTATTTGTAGTTATCTTTTCACAAAAACCCGAGGCGACGGCTGAGATCACACATCATCGGTTCACGCGTGCGACGAAGCCCTATAAATAGGCGAGAGATGGAGAGAGAGAGAGAGAGTTCTTCTTCTCCTTGTTTTTGCTTTCTTTAGAGTTCTTCTTCAAAAAACCCTAACTTTTCTTCTCTCAAAGAAATGGCTCCCAAGACTCCTCGCGGCAGTGCTGGCAAAGGAAAGGAGCCGGTAGAGTATGCCGAGGAGGATGCTCCTATCACCATTGTGACTCCGGCCGACGTTCGCCCCGCTGTGACGGGTGGGTGTCATCTTTTCCACTGCTTTCTTTGTTCAGACGATCTTTGGATCATGCGACTAGTTGGTGTGCCCTAACTCTCTTCTGCCGACGCACATGGACTTCTATCCTCGTCGAGATTTTACCCCGCCGCGTGCATAGGTTTAGGCCTTTATTATGCACCGAGGTTTAACTGCGCACAGCGCATGGGTTTACACCCTGATGATGCGCCGATGCCCTCTTACTGACGCGCATGGGTTTCATACCCTGATGATGCGCCGAAGCCATTTACTGAGGCGCATGGGTTTACAGCCTGATAATGCGCCGAAGCCATTTACTGAGGCGCATGGGTTTAAACCCAGATGATGCGCCAGGTTGCTTTGACATACTTTGTCTTTTTGCCTGACTTTTGATTTTGTTGTGCCAGTATCGATGACAATTCCTTGCTGAATGAGGTCCTTCTGGATGCTTCCCTTTGTCAAATGGGAGTTGATTTTGACGAGGCGGTTGTCAATCCTGCCAAGGGTGCTATCGTACAGGATCAACCTCCTAAGAGGGTGCTGCAGATCCAGAACCAGTTATCAATTTTCCTCCAGAGTATGATGGAGAGCGGAAAAACTAAAATCTTCTGAATCCGAGGATGTGACCTTCCTAAAACCTGCCTTTTTGTTCGGTGATCGCCTGATCTCCACTGAAGCGAAGATACTGAGGTCAAAGAAGACTGGTTCTTTTCTGCAAAAGGCATGGTGCTGTACATGTGACAACTTGACCGCCAGTTGTCGCTGACAGCCTTCTATTGTTTAGCTTTAAAGAGAAGGATGCCCTGGGATCTTACTCCTTCTCAGGGAGGGGCCCTGGGGGGCGCTCTTTCGATTGATGCTACCTCGAACCAGAGGGATATCCTGGCTGCTTCACGAACCGGTCCCTCGTTCAGTTGTCGAACTTTGCGTCCTGGGAGCCTCTACAGTGAAGTCCTAAATGACACTTTTGCCTTCAATGCCTCAACCTTCGCAAGTCGGATGCTGACATCGAGGGTCATGTATCCGAAAGGTGGCTTTAGGGTTGAAGGTTGGTGTCATCATATCTCGAGGTGGGACGAGTTGACCATTTGGGTGCTTTTGAAGTTCAAGGCTGAGCTTAAGGAGATTGGGCTGACAGCCGCTATCCGTGCCACACAGGCTGGCGTGGATCTCAATAAGCCTATGTTCCTTGCACTCTTGGAATTGTTCAATACCCAGACTGGCACTTTCTATACTCCAGTGGGGGAGTTGGGGTTGGCTCTCCACGAGATGTACGAAGTGTCGAAGCTTCCCTAGGGCTCAGAACCGTATGAGGAATATTTCCCGTCGAATGAAGAGATCCAGGTTCTAGAAAATAAGGACTCGGAGATGATGGTCATTTTCAAAGAAGTGGCGAGCCATCATTATTTGATGCACAGGAAGGACAAAGGCAAGACCCAGCCTCATGTGACTGCTTGGAAGGATTATGTTTTCAAGCAGGATTTAGCGGACCCCTCGAGGATTCGGTTTACGACTCCGCAAGGGCTGAAACCTGCGAAAGTGACTTCTGAGATAAGCCGGCTGGACGAGAGGACTCCTCGTTCCAATGAGGATGGCGAGAACGCGTATAGCTGCTTCTGGCACTATGCGTACCGGATGTCATCTAAGGTGGTGCTGACGGCATACTTGATGATATGGCTCCAAGATTATGTGTTTGCGGGCGGATCTGGTGCCGTGGAGGGGTACACCGAAACCTTATTTTGCCTGCCGTAAAGTTGGCTTTTGGGCGTCCCTTAGTTCTCCTTCCCGCGATGGTGTGTAACTTGTTGCGGGGTTTGAGGACTTTTGTTGATGACGTGATCCAGGAGAGAGGTAAAAATGACAACTTTCCCCGGGCTGAACTGCCATTCCATTATCTTATGGGATGGCTGATTCTGCATCATCCGAACATGATGAGTCCAGGTCCGGAGGAGGATCATGTTGAAGGAGATGCCTTTATCCGCCGCTTCTACAAGAGGAAGTGGTTACACACTGGCATTCCTGTTGCAGGAGAGTTTTGTCCTACCTTCAGGGGTGGGAGATTGTCAAGGTTGGCCCCATATTTAAAGATTTCGAGGCTGACCAAGATTAGTCGATTCTGGTGAAGACGCGATTACTCTGCCGAAATGGGGTTTTCGTTGGTTGCAAAGTATTCGGCCTTCTCACTTGGTCTATCGGAACCAGAATAGGTGTTATCTGGAGCCATATCTGCCCAGCCGGTTCGCTCGCCAGTTTGGTTATACCCAGCTATTGCTACGGAATCCCAGTAACAGTCTGGGGTTCATCGGTAGTTTGCTGGATGGAGCCCGGGGCTGGCAATATTATATACCGGGTGCACTGGTGTTCAGTTTACGGCGCCCGTTCGCAACCCTCGGCCACAGATCCTGTATTCGGTTGCTAAGCTGTATTGCACAATGAATGCTGCGTCTCCAGGTTATGATAGAGAGACTAGTTTCATTATTGGAACTCAGCTGGAGGCCACGGCGAATATGTTGACGGTGGCTCGGTCATATCGTCCACCAGAATTGGCGGGATATTGGGCTGCTGCTGCAGCCTCAGTGAGAGATCCCCTTGTCGGAAAGAGGCGAGCTGACGTGAAAGCCGCTCGTCTGTATCAAAAAGGTCGAGAAAGAAGACGACTCCAAAGGCAACGGGAGTGCCACCTTTACCACCAGTGGAATCAGCTCCTGCTGAGGTAAGGAGTCCTCCGTAACTTTGGCTCATCTCGTCATTTTGTGACTTGTGCTTTTCTTCTTGTAGGGATCGTCGAAGAAGAAGACCCGTGTTTCAAAACCGGTGGTCAGTAAACCGAAGGAGGTAGCAAGCTCTTCTGACGAGCGCATCCCTCCGATGGTAATGTCTCCATAGAGGAGGGTCCTGGAGATATTCCTGCAGAGGTTTTACTATCTTCAGACTTGTTGAAAGAGATGCAGAGGTTGTAGCAACTTCTGGGAAGGTGCCAACCGCCGTGAGGGCCTGGACGTTGAGGGATCCGACGGACACGGGGCTTCGTGATGATGATGTGGAGTGGAGTTCGTCGTCTTCAGATGACGTCGCTCCAGGGTTGCAAGAGCCTGATGCGGGGGCAACAGAGATGGTTGGAACAGAGGAGAGGGTTGATTCCTCTCCTTGTTACGATGAGGGAAGGTCGTCTGCATCATTGCCGAGCCCTACCCCAGACTCAGCGGCGGAAGCTAAGGTGGCTACCAATCAGGAGGTAGCGACAGATCCTGTCCCTGTAGAGGGATTTGATGAAGAGACTCGTCTGGCAGTCCTGACTTCAGGGACGAGTCAGGAGGTAAGTGTTGATCTCCCCGTTCTGCCAGGGGAAGTATTGGCTGCTGATAGCACGTTGGGTATTGGAGAGGTGGCCGCTGACGTCGGTGATACTTTCGAGTTTGGGAAGGGTAAGGGTGTGATGGAACCCTCTGTTGCTCCTTCCACTTGGGGTACGATCTCGACGCCTATCCCAGCTTCTTCTGTTCCCTTGGCTCCTCGGGCTAGTAGTCAGGCCCCTGTTGATGAAGAGCCTACTGATACCGAGGTTCCAGCCTCGCAGGTTAAGGTCGGCGGGTCTTCTTTCGGTCCGCCGACTGGAGTAGCTCCTCCAACCCCTGCTATGACGTCGCAGGTGCTGGCGAACGCAAATAAATATGTGAAATTCATCGTTGAGGCAGTGTACACAATGCTGCAGAGGGGGGTGTCGACAGTGATGGACGTCAAGGGGAGCTTTGCGACAGCAAGAACTCTGGCACTGCCTCATATCAACTTGATTCGTATTCACCAGGGCCACGATCATATGGTCGTCATTCTGGAAGCCACGGTGGCTGAGTTGGACCAGCGACTTTCCGAATTAGAGCGCATCCAGCGAAATGACCTCTCCGTCCTGATAGATGTGGAAAAGGAGAAGCTGCTCGCCGAGACTGTGTCTTCCTACCAGGCCACTGTGAGTGTCTGGGAACGCAAAGTGGCTGAGACTGAAGCTACAGTGGAGCGATTATCTCAGTCTACGCGGGAGACAGTGGAGACGCGAGCTGCATTGGACGCTAATATCGCGGAGATTGACGCGTAGATGCGCCGCCTTGAGGACCAGCGGGACAGACTCCTATTGGACGCCGAACGTGTCCAGGCTGAACACGTAGCATTCAAGAAGGAGGAAGCAGCTTTCAGTCTCCGAGCTCTTACCCTGGCTCAGCAGAGACAGTAGCTTGATGAGAAGCACGAAAATAAACTTTTGCTGAGGCTGTTGAAGTGATGCGTCAAGAAGCTGAACGTCGAGTCTTGGCGACTGTGGAGACTCGGGCGGCAGACTTGAAACGCCGAATCGCAGAGCTTTCCGCCAACCCTAGGGATTAGGGCTTGTAGTCTCTGCTTTTGTATTTTTTGCAACTCTTGCTCGGGATAGTGTAATCCTTTACTCTCCTTTTTTAGAAATAAAGAAGTACACCATTTTCTGCGATGTGTTCATTTTTGCTTGTCATGAACTTTGATGATTTGTGTGGACCTATTATCTTTTGAGTACCTTAGTTTTAGGTACAGATAATAAGTTTGAAGGACCAAATATATTTGCTCAGAGGTAATGTAGACGTGGCAAATATGGGGTTCTATCATTCAAATGATAGAATCTTCCTACTCAGAGGTGTTATGGACGTGGTAGGAATGACTCTGGGGGATACACGGAACTACTCAGAGGTAATGTGGACGTGGAAGTTCTGCGATCAATGTACGGCAATGTGGAAGTTGTCTGTACGGGATATTTACTCAGAGGTAATATGGACGTGGTAAACATGGTAGGTAGCGTAGTCTTATGGGATGTAAGATTCCGCTTTGTGGGGTGTAGGGGAACAACTCAGAGGTGATGTGGACGTGGTTGTCCTTCTACTGGAGGATGCTACGGAACAGCTGGTTTTCGAAAGCGTATGATTTTGTAGAAGGGAATTGTCTGTGAGCCCTGATGATTGGGTCCACAGATCCCCTGGTGGAAGCACATGTCTGAAGGATGTCAAGAGTAGTACTTCTTTAGGAACTTGCCCTTGATGGGCATCATGAACAAGTCCCCATTGGGTTTGGTGAGACGGTAAGCACCGTTTGAGTATACCGTCTCGATGATGAAAGGTCCTTCCCATTTGGGCTCGAACTTTTCTGGTGTTTTGTGAGTCAACACCATCGGCCTCCTGACTGCCAGAACCAGGTCGCCAACTTGGAAAGTCCTCTACTTGACCTTCTTGTTGAAAGCCTATGATATACGGGCTTGGTAGAGTTCGATGCGTTATTGAGCTAGGAGACGCTTTTTTCAAGTGCCTCCAGTTCCCGCAGACGACGACGTTGATTGTCTTCTTCTGTGAGTTGGTTTATGATTGCTACATGGAGTGAGGGTATCTGAATCTTGAGAGGCAGTACCGCTTCGCTCCCGTAGACCAAGGAGAATAGTGTGTTGCCCGTCGGGGTCCGTACCGTTGTGCGGTAGGCCCAAAGTCATTCGCCGAGCTTTTTGTTCCAGTCGCGCTTGTTAGATGACACGACCTTTTTGAGTAGCCTGACGATAGTTTTGTTGAATGCCTCAGCCAATCCGTTTTCTGCCAGATTGTAGGCGGTTGATGCCACGTTTTGAATGCGATTCTTGTCACAGAATCGGCTGAAAATATGGCTGATGAACTGAGGACCATTATCGTGGATGATCCTTCGGGGTACCCCAAAACGGTAGATGACATGGTGCTTGATAAAGCTGATCACCCTGGAGCTTTTCATTTCTGCCAGAGGAACTGCTTCTGCCCATTTGGAGAAGTACTCGGTGATTGCTAGGATGAAGCGGTATCCTCTCGATGAAGGAGGGGTGATCGGTCCCACAATGTCCATTCCCCAAGCTTCGAAGGGTCAGGAGGCGACTGTAGGATGTAGTGGTTCAGACGGTGTATGAATGAAGTCTGCGTGAAGCTGGCACGTATGGCACTTCTTAGCATATTCGACAGCTTCAGCGGCCATGGTTGGCCAGTAGTAGCCCATGCGTCGCAGTCGATCCTGCAACTTAGGGCCAGGTTGATGGGCCCCGCAGGTTCCATCGTGAGCTTCTCGAAGGGCTTCGACTGCTTCTTCGTTGGACAAACATCGATGGAGAAGTCCATCATAGGAGTGTCGGTACAGCATTTTAGTGGCTGTATCGTAGTAGAATCGAAGAGAGCGTCTCCTGACTGAGATGGCTTCTTTCGGGTCCTCTGGAAGAATTTCGTAGACAGCGAAATCGATGAACGGGAATCTCCAATCTCGGACGTTAACACCGGCACCCGTTGATATGGCGTGGGCCACTTGTGAGTGCAAGTTATTTTTAGGGCAAACCAAGTCTCGACCCACTACCGTGACGTAGTATTGAATTCCGAGGGGTGCCGCCAAGGAGGCTGCGAGGCCAGCCAGAGCATCAGCCTCTAGATTTTGTAGACGAGGTACGTGTTCGATAAAAAACCCGGTGAAGGTTGAAATGATGTTCAATACAACTTCATGGTAGGGGATCAGATCTTCATGACGAACCTCGTATTGCCCTCTGATCTGATTTACGACGAGCTTTGAGTCGCCGTAGGCTTCCAGATGATTCACCCCCAACTGTTGTGCTAGCTGGAGTCCCATAATGAGCACGTTGTACTCGGCAACGTTGTTGGAGCACGGCTTCGAAAGGGAGTAAGCACGCTGGATGACCTGTTGATCGGGGGAGACTAATACCACCCCCACCCCTGCGATGATTTGGCCTTTGGGGCCTATTCTTGAAGCGCCATCGAAAAACATCCGCCAGACGGAGCCTTCTTCGGTGACATTTGATTCTTGGACCTCATCCGTGATGTCTTTATAGAGCCTTGAGGACTCTGGGATGGGATGTGCAGCTAAAAAGTCGGCCAGAGCTTGACCCTTAACAGCTTTCTGTGGAACGAACACCATGTTGTATGGCGTTAGCAAGATCGTCCATGTGGCTAGCCTGGAGTTCAATGATCCTGGCTTCGTCATGAGGACTCTGAGCGGATTGACTTGGGAAATGACATGAATTATCTCGCCCGAGACATAATGATGAGTCTTTTGGATGACAAATACCAGAGCCAAGCACTCCTTTTCAACGGGGTTGTACCGGTGTTCGGCCCCGATCAGAGTTCGGCTGAGGTAGTAGATTGCTTGCTCATAGCCTGTGTCGCTGTTCTGAGCTAGCAGGGTGTCGAGGGAATGATCCATAGCACGGACGTAGAGTAGGAATGGTTTGTCGATGACGGGTGCCACCAGGACTGGAGGGCTCGTCAGGTAGGCTTTGATGCCGTCGAAAGCCTTTTGGCATTCCTCTGTCCAGATGTAAGAGCCTTCCTTCTTCATGAGCTGGATGAAGGGTTGACATTTGCCGGAAAGGTTTGCTATGAACCTCCGGATGTATGCTAGATGTCCCTGTAGGCCTCGCAGTTCTCAAAGATTCTTCGGAGGGTCCATATCAAGAATGGCTTTGGTCTTCTCGGGATCGACATGAATGCCTTTTGCCGTGATGATGAAGCCCAAGAACTTTCCGTTCGAAACCCCAAGGAAGGATTTGGCAGGGTTCATCTTGAGTTGATGTGCCCACATGAGGTCGAAGACTGTCTTGAGGTCTTGCAGGTGATCTCCTTTGAGACGGCTCTTGACTGCGATATCGTCAATATAGCATTCGACTGTCTTACGAAGGTGTTGACGAAAAATGGTACTCATAGCACATTGATATGTCGTACCAGCATTCTTCAAGCCGAAGGGCATCATTGTGTAACAGAAAATGCCCTTTGGAGTCCTGAATGACGTATGTTTTGCGTCATCGGGAAACATCTTGATCTGGTTGTAGCCTGAATACCCGTCCATGAAAGACATGCGCTCGAAGCCACATGTGTTGTCGATCATCACGTCGGTGATTGGAAGCGAGAATTCGTCCTTCGAGCAAGCAGAGTTGAGGTCTCTGAAGTCGATACAGACTCTTATTTTCCCATTCTTCTTGGTGACAGGGACAACGTTGGCTACCCAATCTGGGCGTTGCTCTTCACGGATGAAACCGTTGGTCAAAAGTTTATCTACCTCCTGATCGATGGCGTTCATAATGTCCGGACGAAAGCGTCGTTGTGTTGTTTGATAGGCTTGGCATCAGGTAAGATATTCAGCCTATGCATCGCGATTTGGGGATCAAGTCCCGGCATATTTTCGTAGCTCCAGGCAAAGACGTCGATATACTCTTTAGCCAGCTGGATTAAAGATTCTCGGTCTTCTCCTTTTAGGCTTTTGCTGACGAAGATAGGTTTGGAAGAAGATCCATCCCCAAGGTCGATCTGCTCGACTTCGTCTTCGGTAGGAGGTTCACGTAATTCAAAACGAGACTCCTATTGTTGTCCCAGGCGTTGAGCCCAGGGTTCTTCTTCGAAGAATTCTGGCGCTTGGTCTTCGCCTTCTTCTTTTTGAGATTGTGCGGATGTCATGTTGGCTGACAGCACTCTCTTGAAGACAGATCCGATACTGGTATCGGAATTCCATGAGAATGTTCAACTTCCTCTGCGTCTGAACTCTCTGGCGTTGACGGTGGCGTAACATAGCCTACCCCCCGTCGAGTTCTATTGTAGTAGTCTTGCGGCTTTCCTTTAGGTGTTGGAAGCCAGAGAAGGAGACGTCAACCTTTGCCGTAGTTCAGGCTTTTGTCGATTTTTAGGTCGTAACCCATCTTTTGGATGAGGTACTTTGCCTTGTCCGTGTACCGATAGAGTTGTATTCTGCCGGCATCTGGTTCTGGCTCGAGTGGCGGGACGTCTTGATGATGTTCGACCTTGCCGAAGATGATGGATTCTTCGTCTCGACTTCGTGGTGGGACTATGTAACAGACCCCTTGGGACGGGACTACTCGATTTACATGGTGGATGGTCGTTATTTGTGTTTGCAATGACCGTAGAGCGTTATCTAATGTATACATGGCATTCCAGTGTGGAAGACTAGAATAATTAAAAGATACTCTGTTATTGATAAAATATGAGATTTTATCCCGTGGGATTATATTGTCGAGAGATGGGGCATCTACATCGGCCGAGATATATTCCCCAGCTCTTCATCTGTAAGCATTGGAGTAGGATCGGGAGGGTCCACCACAGCGCTGATCTGGGAGTCCGAGAGGACTACCTGGGCCTTCTCTGGCGGCTGGGATGGCGGTGGCTTGCCCTTGAGACGCACCTTCAGAGGTGCTTCCGCTGTGCTTCCGGTGGTTGACGCCCTCCCCTGTAGTTTTGCCACAAGGGGAGCCGATGTTTGAGGCGGCTTTCCCTTGAGCCGTATCTTCAGGGGAGCTTCAGGAGCAGCTGGTGCCTTCCCGGGTAGCTTAATGCTCATGGAAGGCAACTTCTGAGGCGGTTTGCCTTTGAGTCGGATCTTCAAAGGAGCATCGGGAGTGACCTCAGGCTCCATGTCTGGATTTGCTGCCGTTTCTGCTTCGTCGTCAGCATCATTGGCTTCCTCCTTGTCAGGTGACTTGTATAAGTCGGCATCGGTGAAGTAGGCTTCAATCCCTTTGAAAAGGTCGATGTCCACAAACTCCGTACGGACGACGTTGTTGGTGGACACGTCCTTCATACATTGGTGGAGCATGGATGGCACCACCATGTACTCGTGCAGCCATGGACGACCCAACAGAATGTTGTAGTTGACTTCAGCGTCCACGACATAACAAGTTACCTCGGTTCTGAGGTTACCGATGTGGCAATTTAGTCGTATTTTGTCCAGTGGTTCGCTTTTACTGGCGTTGAAACCACTAATTGTCGTATTGGAGGGCGCTAGTCGGTACATTGGGATCCCCAGTGTTGAGAGCAGCGTCTTTGGGATGATGCTGAGGGAAGACCCCGGATCGATATGAATCCGCTTCACCTTGACTGAACCGATATACCCTGTATAATACAGTGGCCTGTTGTGTCGATTGTGTTTGAGCAACATGTCCTGTTGGGTGAAGGTTATATTGGGGATAACCTCCTCCGCACAGTGACAGTACTTGCACACAGTCGGAAGATCTTCAGGCTGCTTGACCTGACTGAGAAAGGATTCAGCATCCTTCAGAGCTTCGTAGAGAGCTTCTCGGGAGTCTTTGGAAAGACAGAGGAGCTCGAACAGAGATAGGCGGGCAGGGGTACTGGCCAGTTGCGCCAGTATGTCGAAGTTGTGGGGCTTGGCTAGCCCCGAAGCATTCTCTTTTCGCAGAGGCCTATCGAAGCGGGCCTCTATCTGCTTCTGTTTATTGGCTGCTGAGGGCTTAGACGGGCCCTCGTCCTGGACAGCAGGGACGGTGCCAGGAGGCACCACCTCGACGACAGCTTCGTCGGGTTGGGCGTTCTGTTGCGAACGCGTCTGCACAGGAAGTACCTCTTCTGCTGAAGAAGAGACCATGCGGCAAGACTTGATCTTCCTGCCTTTGGACTTGGAGGTAGGGCGTACCTCCGGTTGAGTCACCTCGAAAATGAGATCGGGGTGAACCCACAGGATCTCTCCCCGAGATGTGGTGAGTGGGATGAGTCCACTCACGTTGTCACGGGTTGGTGGTAAGTTAACCACCTCCATTGTCGCCTTAGGGATGGGGACGACGCCATCCTATGTTGTAGTCGGCGGCAGGGTACCAAACTGGAGTGACACCACGTTGGCCGACACCGTCTTCTTTTCGTAGTCGACGGAGATTACATCCGCATTGATCATGCGCTGGATGTAATTCTTGAGGACATAGCAGTCCTTGGTTGGGTGTCCGACAAATAGATGGTAGTGACAATACCTCGGGTTGTCCACTTTCCCAACCTCATCGGGATGCTTCTGGTCTGGAAGCTTGATCTTGTCACCCTGCTTCAGTATCTCAAAGAGCTGCAGGGTGTCTTCGTCGTTGAACGAATAAACCTCCTTTGGCCTTGGTGCAAGTGGAGGCTTCTGGGTAGATGCTGACGCACCTTTTGAGGCATTGACAGTCAATGCCTGTTTCTCCTTCATTTCTCGTCCAGGGTTGTTGGCTGCAGGCCGTTTCCCCTTATCCTCGAAGGCAGGGAAACTGACTCCCAGAAGACGAGCGTTGGCTGCCTTCTTCTCCTTGGCTTCTGCTTCAATGATCAAGGAGCTCCAGTCGGAGGGAGGAGTAGAGTTGAGCCAGAGCTTGACTGCAGGCAGCATATTCATGCTGCAGGAGGAGAGAAGCGCATGTTCTGGCATGCCCGGGGGGTAGTCTGAAGCAGGCCTGTCGGAAGCGTTCGATGAACACTCGAACTGTTTCCTTCTCCTTCTGGCGTATCTCTATAAGGGATGCCATTGTCATGTCCTTCCCGCCGTCGTAGAAACGGTCGAGAAAGAGGCGCGTCAGGTCGTCGAAGAAAGATATTGAATTGTCGGAGAGGCTGCAGTACCAGTCGTACGCCACTCCTTTCAGTGCCCCAACAAATATGCTGATAAGTAGCGCGTCCTCCTTCGGAAGATGTCCCGTCTGAGACTGGAAATACGTCAGGTAGCGACGCGGAGAGTCCTTCCCGTTGTATGGCGTCAGTGTTTGTGGTTTATACTTTGGAGGATAAACCACCTTGTTCCACTCGAGGGGATAAGGCTGGGGGATGCCCATTTTCTGGCGCTCCTCTTGCCTCGCCTTGGACTCAAAGCGCTCGCGCAGGTCCTTGATCATCTCGACCACGTCTTCCGTGGAGCTGGGAGTCAGGGAAGGTGGTACCACCGGATGTTGAGCATTTGAGGGCTCTGACGTCCGAGGTGCTTCGCGGCGATCTGCGTCCGAGGATACCCGTTGAAGGGGTACACTCGACTCTCTATTGGCCCCTAGATCGGGATCGGTAGAAGGTGTCCTTGTCAAAAATGACCGTATCTCAAACACTGCTTGAGTCAATGTTTACATAGAGGCAGAGAGGGTTTTGAGTCCTCCCTCCAGAGTATCTATGCGCTGGACGAGGTCTGTTGGCGGCGCATCAGACTCGACATCAGCCCCAGTCACGTTTACTGTCATGACACGGCCGGGAGTGGATGGATGGGTTGAGGCCTCACTCTCGGCCTCACTCTCTTGTAGGGGAGTTGCCTCTCCTGTAGCTTCGTCTTGGCTACCCCCGGTTATGTTCGAAAGAACATTCACCACGGGCGCATCTGCAAGGGCCTGATTACCATCACCTCCGTCTTGAAGGGCATCTTCCTCTCCGGAACTCGGGTCCGCAGATGCTAGACTACCCCCAGCTATGTTCTGGGGGATATCCTCGTCTTCAGGAGCTTCTGGGAGGCTGACTTCGCCTCGAGGATCTGCCCCAGGTGTTCTTTGGACACCCTTATCTTCGGAAGGAGGCTCCACAAGGGTCTGACTACCCCCAGCTTTCTCCAAGATCTTCTTCCTCGCTCGAGTGCCTTCGAACACTCCGGAGGATGAGACAGCTGTCTTGGTTTTCCTCGGCTGGCTCTTGGACGAGAAGAGAAACTGTCAGTCGCCTTTCGGACTGACGAGGAGTTGGAGATCACGTTGCATGAAGCAACCATTGGTTCCTCTTCTGTTGACACCTTCTTCCCGAGGCGACGTCGGAGAGGTGTCGATGGTTGCAGCCGTTGGAACACCGACTGCCTTGGTGGGACTGTCGCTTTGCAACAGCAGTTAATGGTGACCACAGCACAAGTATGCCCCGTGAGAGGCGTATCGTGCTTGTCAGTCAACTCTCCTGATCGGCGCTTGTGAGTAATCATGTTACGCAGATCGTTGGAGAAGAGTGCCACCTTTGTACCCCCTTCAGGCGTATGGCAAGGCTAAGCGCCGGGGTGGTCAAGTGAGTGCTGCGCCCCCTGATCTAAGACCAAACAGGCATCCCGATCAGAAGTGGGGGAACCACAACATTTGGAGTGACTTAAACGGACCGCAAACGCACAACCGGAGGAGGCACGGGAGTTCAAGACCACTGGATTTGCCTTACTCGACTTGGTTGTGCACGCAGTAGATGCGCCCAAGTGAGACAAGGACTTTGAAGGTCGGCTCGTTCTCGGTGCCGCAGCACTCGAGTCGACCTTGTACAACTTACCATCAGCAGCGTGCATGATTGTGAGCGCATGCTTCTGGCTTGTTGCTGGCATAGCACGTTTGGGACGCATGGCCCGTGCTGCCTTGGACTTCTTCGTACCAGGCTGCTGGGGCGCGTAGTACTCAGAATCCAAATTCTCTTCGCCACTACAACGAGTGAGTCTGTCAAAGACAGAGACCTTCTGTGGCGCATCAGAGGTGATGCACGGGGCATTGGCTGCGCCCCTGCTCCGTCGACGCATCTTCCTCGCCTGAGAGGGAGATGGCTGGAGAACGTGGTTAGCCGCACGTTTCCTCGAGAGATGCGCTGCACCAGCAGGCGCATCTTAGTTGCTGAGGACGTCAGCAGGAAGGAAAGGCTGGATTGGCGCATCTCCTTCGGTGGTGGTGTCCGAGGCGTCGACCTTGCGTACCCAGACTCGGCGGATCTTCTTCGGCTTCGGCAGCCGCTTCGAAGGACTCGTACTTCCTTCAGAGATAAACTCCTCATACGCCTGTTAATTGAGGCGTACGACCAACGTCTTGTGGGAGGAGCCCACCTTCACGTCGTCGGATTGTGACACAGCTTTCTCGGTGGAGGAGAAAGAGGTCCCCAGCAGAGTCGCCAGCTTGTTTGCCATTAAAATTCTTTGATTGTAAATTTCAATACAAACAGAACAGTGTTACAATATAGGACTTAGACGTAGTCCTAGGAGTACACTTTTGTTTAATCTGGGTTCCTTGTGCCAATGGAGTGAGTGGTAATGCGTTGACTCCGTTGACGATCTGACGACGATTATCGATTCTCTGAAGGTCTGGATTGCTCTGGGTGCTGGAGCTTGCTGAGAAGAGGAAGACATTGAGTGTCTGTATCTGCCTCTCTGGTGGTGCGAAGTCTCTGTCTGTTCGTTGTGGAGGTTGATATATGTGCCCATAGGTAGGTCCGTCCG
>JANAVB010012486.1:0-15766 GCA_029216955.1 Iris pallida
CTGCCCGAAGCGTAAGCTTACATTTTCGGAAGGAATGCTACAAGAGACAATCATATCTTACAAGTAATACCGAATAATATGATAGGTAAGATATGGTGAACACTGAGTGATACAGATCTATCACATTCACACAGACATTATAGTTTTACAGCACAGCCAAATCTCGGTGGCCTTACTATACAAATAACAACTAATGTTAGAAGGACACAAGTCATTAAATAGTAGATGCAAAGTCAGCATCTACCATAGTTCAGCCCATGTCGAGAGTGAGAACAAGTGAATCCAGATATGGTCGAGGTGTCCATAAGTAGAAGCCCAACCAGCATCAACCAAAACTGAGACGAGGATCCAAGGACCTCATCTGGGTATGCCGCCGAGGGACCCCAATCTCACGAGTTTACGCGAGCAGCGAACCGGAGCGAGCTTATTGATTCTCCTACCGACGAGGCCTCAGGAGAAACATTAACGAACATCAAGGTCTTGGAATCACCCCCAAGGCAAGGCTATTAAGGAAAAGAAATCATGGTGAAATATTTAAAAAGGTGGGATTTAATCAAAGTGCAGTTTTCACCTGTGGGAAGTATATGTATATTGATTTCAGTTTCAAAATCAAAACAATATCTGGACCCAAATATTGTTTTCTTCGGGGAAAACAAACAAAAAGAATGCAATGCCATTATGGGAGATCATTGACACCAGAAAACTATTGCTAAATAAAAAACTTCCCATGATGGAACATCATTGACATCATGCTTAAAACATTACTTACCTTGAGCTTTACCTGTAGCTCTGTAAGCATGCTTACAGGAACTCAGCTGACTTTTTACAAGCAGAGGAGAACTAGAGATTGTGATAATAAACGTGCTAAGACTAATTAATGGAAATGGGAGCATGAAAGTTTATTATAGGAACATTTATTCAATTAGCTAATGGCCTAGGTAGATTATTTCTCTTACAAGTGAATTTAAGATGGCTCCTTAAGTATTAAGGCTAGAATGAAATCAAATTTATGGTTCTCCTATCAAATAGTTATCACATATTTAACTTTCCTGTTAGGAAATACAGAAAGCAGAAGCCACAATAATGAAGCCACGAAAAACATTTCACGTTAGAGACAAGGAATAGGTCTTTAATCACCTCCAAAAATCAAAAGGAAATGTAAACTTATATCAGTAACTACTATATGTAAATGCCTTCACAAACTTTGTTCTTCTAGACGTGTTCAGATTGTCTACCAATGTGTTTGAACAGTACCCCAGTTAAATTTTTCTACATCTTTTAGGATCCAACCTACGATAGAAATAGAAAATCCATGGAAGTCCAATGGTATCTCAAGAATGGAGACTTGTTAGAGGGCGATCCTGCACAAATTTAATTTAGAGGAGAGGAAAGGATTTTTAGGAGGAAGGTTGTGATTTTTTAGAAAACCAGGATTTTTGGGTACTGGAGGGGGCCAAGGCCAGGTCCTTTCGAACGGCCAAAGTAGAAGGGAGAGGGAAGGGCGTGGAGCAGGGTGGTGGTGGTGGTGGTGTGTAAGGTTTGGGAGGGACTAGAAATGGATAAGGAAAGAGGAATTCTTGATGATAGGAGGCGGTCACTTCAGAAATGTGACTAGGGTTCAAGTAATGATACTAGTTGGGAATAGGACTCGGCTTTGAGAGAGGGTAAGGGGAATATTTTGGTAGAAGTTAGAAGACTTCAAAGTGGACCCCTATTTATATGATGAGGAATAAAAATTTGACGACCCATATTACATTAAAGGCTAATTATAAGGGCACAGCCTTTTTTACTCGGGGCTAGCCAGGATTAGGGCTAGCCAGGTTTTGAGGAACTTTTACTCGGGTTGTCCAAAGTTTTCATTCAGGGGCTGTCCAAACCCCACAGCCCCCCCAAACCCGAAAAATCACTCTCATTTCTAAATTCCACTCTCTCTCTTCACAAACCCTAGCTTTCTTCTTCTTCTTCTATCCATTCTTCTTCTCCACCATTTTCATTCTCACATCTTCATCAAAATCCTAGTTTTTTTCTCATCATCATCTTCTTCTTCTTCTCCACCATTTCCATCATCACCATCTCCATCAAAATCCTACTTTCCTTCTATTTTCCAATTTCGATGGCACCCAAAAAATTAAATAAACCCTAAAATGTATGAAAATAAAGGTTAAATACTTCTTTCCTCACAAAGAATGCATGAAAATAAATCCTAAAATGCATATTTCACTCTATTATCAAGATTAAAATAAACCCTAACATGTTTTTTTTCATTCGGGAATGTCGACTTTAGGACTGCCAGAAATAGTGGCAGTCCTGTTGTAGAGCATGTCCCTTTCAGGACTGCCACAATTCCTGGCAGTTCTTATTACTTCTAGGACTGCCAGAAATTGTGGCAGTCCTGTTGTACATCGAATCTATTTCAAGACTGTCACAATTCCTGACAGTCCTCATTACTAGGACTGCCAGCAATTGTGGCAGTCCTGTTGTACATCGAGTCTATTTCAAGACTGTCACAATTTCTGGCAGGCCTCAATACTTCTAGGACTGTCAGAAATTGTGGCAGGTCCTGATATGAACCCAATTATTCTACAACTAGGATTTCTTCCATAATTTTCTTCTACAACTAGAATTTCATACATAATTCTTCTATTAATAAAGAAATTGGTTAATAGACTAATAGATTAATAGATTTGATAGATTTGATAACCCAATTTCTTCTACAACTAGGGTTTCATCCATAATGTCCAAATAAGAAGAAGAAAAGTAAAGTAGGGTTTGGAGAAAGAGATCTGAGAAATTAGAAGAGATCTGAGAAATTAGAAGAGAGCAAAAAATTAAAATAAACTAGGTTTGCAAAAATTGATGTTCTTGTTCTTGTTTTTTTTTCTTCTTGTTCTTCTTCTTCTTCTTCTTGTGAGGAATGGAGAGTGAGGAAGAAAACAAAAATTATAACACTTATCTTTTATACCTACCACTTGGATAGCCCTGAGTAATTTTTTCAGTGGCAAACTTGTAAATAATGGAAACTAATACTTGGACAGCCCTGATCAAAATGTGATGTGCCCTTATAATTTACCTACATTAAATGATATGGGACTAAATGAGATCGCCTAATAAAAAACAAAACGAGATGCATAATACTCTTTTACAGTATCAAAACACCTTATGCTGTAGGCAATACATATAATAGAACATTTAAATAACCGTATCTAAAGTTCGATTGCTACTATGCCATCATCATCCAAGCCTTCTGTTATTTGAATAGGGAGCGTAAAAAAGCTCCATAAAAGAGTTGACAATTTCTTACTACCGGTTGTTGGCTATTATGCTGGTAGCAATTTCTAAACGAAGTAGCTATAGGATATGAGAGGCCTATGTCATAAAACTAGACAACTAGTTCGTATATCCACATAATAGGTAGGAACATAACTGAAACATTATGAAGAAATAAAGTAATTATTAGGTTCAAAGCAACACCTAAGGGGGCGTTTGGTTCAAGTTTTGGAGGCTTGGGAATGGGTTTTAGATTCCTTACCATTGTTTGGTGTGGCTCGGATTGGGAACTGGGGGGAATATGAGGGGCTTTATGTTCCCAATGTTGTAGGAAAGTAAAACCCAAGGGCCCTCTTGGGAATAGTTTTGCTTTCCTAGGAATGTTGTTTGGATCTTTTGTTTGGACAATAAGACCCTCATTTTACTTTTAAAATTCAAACTTCTGTCCCAAACATGTAATAGAAGCATTATGAAATTAATGAAAGGACATTTATGGAAACCTAAATAAATTAAGATTCCTTTCCCATATTTTTAACTTAACATAACCAAACATGGGTATCGGAATGTTGAGTTCTTTTCCCATGGAAAAGAAATGGAAAATAAATTCCTAGGAATACTAACCTCCATCCAAACGCCCCCTAAAAGTATACCCCCCAAAGTAATTGTTATTACGAAAAACAAGTACTATGAGGTGTGTATGTAGACCTACCTTCCGTCTATGCAACTTAAGCACATGCAACCAAGGAACACCCTTCCAAGTTCTCCTAGACTGTAAAGAGTCCAGATAAGATGATTCAATTTGCTAAGAGAATTGCATTCAGCATTATGACACATTAAAGACAAAACCCCAATTGCTGCAATAACTACCAAACATATTTTCTGAAGAAAATTCAGCAAATATTGATTGTTTTCCCCTCCTTGCCACACTCTTCTTGGTCAACCCATCATGAGTTTGAGTGGTGTTGACACTATTGTAGATAGTCACACATCGTTGTAAGATCATCCTCCTTCGATGGTACATGTATATATACCCCTGACCATAGGGCCTAATGAACATCAATACAATGTTCGAAGTTCTAGCACCCTCCAAGTTAATAAAGAGTCTAGACAAAAAGATAAGATGGTACAATTTGCTATATAATTGAATACATCATTATCACACAATAAAGCCAAAGCCTCAATTGCTGCAATAACTACCAAACACACATTTTCTGAAGAACATTTAGAACATAATGATTATCTCTCTCGTTGGTCAACCCATCGTGAATTTGAAGGGAGGTGGTGAAGACACTATTGTAGATCCAACAGATATCCTCCTCCTACAATTGTACTTGTATATATACCCCCGGTCACAGGGCCTAATATGTCATTGATCCAATGTTCTACTTCTATCACATAAATGGAGATAATTTTAAGTCGATGTATCTCTAGAATAGTAGAATCTAACCTTAAGTTGCATGGTGTGTTCCACGGACACGAATATGGCACCGCACAATACGAATACCATGACACAGACAACACCAATTTTGGATATCCTAGTATATGTTGGTGCAGTTATATCGTATTCAACTCACATGACACAGGATGGACGTAGAACTGGGTTTTGAGTGTTGGTGCTTCTGAGGTTACGTACCCTAACAGCTCATAGCATCCTCAACAGATAGTCCTTGCGCCAATAGCCCATTAATCAAATTAATAATATATTCTTCTCACATAGATTCAAACATAGCAAAATGGGATCCATCAGACACGATCCCAAGTCTCTTGCCAAATCTGGCAACAATTTACGCATATAAGAAGAAGAAACACCACAATCAGAAATCCAGCATGCTAAAATTGTAATTTATGGTTTAAAACCATAACAAATTCAATTCAGAGGAAGAAACTGAAGTTTGTTGATGATCTACGTTGCACGAATATGAACAAGCGATACGGTTAAGGACACAATATCGATACGTGATACGGTCATTTTCATATATATATATATATATATATATATATATATGGGAGCGGATCAAAAGCCCCCCTTAGAAAACCTCCTAAAAACCCCCCTCACTCTAATCCGTAATATTAATGTTAATATTAATGTTAATATTATTTTTTTTTTAATTTTTATATTAATGTTAATGTTAAATTTAATGTTAATGTTAAATTTAATGTTAATATTAGTATTTAATGTTAATATTAACATTAAACTTAATATTAACATTAAATTACGAATTAGAGTGAGGGGGTTTTTAGGGGGTTTTCTAAGGGGGCTTTTGATCCGCATCCTATATATATATATACTTATGGAATTATATAAATAAAAAAATAAAAATATATATATATATATATATATATATATATAAATAAAATAATATATATATATATATATATATATATATATATATATATATATATATATATTTTTATATATATATATATATATATATATATATATATATATATATATATATACTATATATATATATATATATATAAAATCACATATGTTGCACGAATACCGACACCGATAAGGGAACAAACATGATACGATATAGACATCAGTGTCCATGCAACATAGCTGATGATGAAAAAAGTAATGTGGCACTTAGAGAAGAGAATGGAAGAGTAGAAAGAGTGGTTTCTTCAGAGATAAGAAGGAAATATTCATAAACACCAAGCACATGTCAGATCAATTCTCAATTAAGCTGGTGAATTTGTGGTCAAAACAACAATATTGACGGGATAGAAGAACAATATAAACTTAAAAGCGGCAGTACAATGCTGAAACCTTGGTCAAAGCGGTTGTTACATACACAAAGAAACATCAGGTATTAGAAAGGCATTAGAATCATAGGTAAGGTGTTAAATGAAAATTTACCTGGAGAAGGTATGTCAGCTTGGAGTTTCTATAAGGCACATGATCCTCTTTCTTGGCAATGGCAAAGATAACATCACTTAAGGCTGATAAACTTTTGTTGATTGCCTGAATAATAGCACCAAAATTATTTCAGTTTTACCAATATAAAAGCTTCTGAAATTCAAAATTGAACAGCATATCTTGCTATATATAGAATGTCTACCTGAGTTTCCTTGAGGCGATCTCCAGTTGAGCCACTTTTAGCAAGCCGCTCACTTCCAGCAAGATCAATGAGATTTAATACCCCTTGAACCTGCTGCTCTGTGCTCTGGAATAAAAAGATATGTTAGAAACTATGAAAATCAATTAAAATAGCATTCAACATATGGTTAGGAAATGCACCTCATTAACCCCTGATATGCGTAATGTAAAGACAAAATGGCTTCTTGATGATTGTTCGTTCATTTGGGTCCTACCAACAGACCTGGCAAAGCAGAGTTGCAATCTTGTGTGACCACTTTTTTTAAACAAAGCCGTGATTTACTTCTATAAACAGTCAATGTTATCACTATATGAACAGGATAGGTCATTTGTGCTAACATAATAAGACAATATAAACACGTTCAGATTGGGGAAAACACTAGAAGATGTATACGGAAGGTCTCATGAGCTTCAGTATATCAGGCAATAAGATGGATTGAAGTATGAACCTATGAAAAAAGATTGCAACACATTCACACAAAAAGAGTAAAAAAAAAGAAGAAGAAACTTATGTAGCTACACACTTGTGTGACCACTTTTTTTAAACAAAGCCGTGATTTACTTCTACAGATAGTCAATGTTATCACTATACGAACAGGATAGGTCATTTGTGCTAACATAATAAGACAATAATAAAACACGTTCAGATTAGGGAAAACACTAGAAGATGTATACGGAAGGTCTCATGAGCTTCAGTATATCAGGCAATAAGATGGATTGAAGTATGAACCTATGAAAAAAGATTGCAACACACTCACACAAAAAGAGTAAAAAAGAAGAAGAAGAAACTTAGGTAGCTACGCACTTGTGGAAATAGAAAGCAGGAAAAGTAAAGTAAACTCATAAATCTGTCTCGAGCAATTATAGGGTATTGATTGTTATCAAAGGCTTATCAAAACACCAATGCAGGATATCATCCTTTTGATGAAAGTCACACTTTTATGTTTATAAGTATGTTATTTGTGGTATAAAACTCACTAATCTAGTATACTTCAGTTAACTCTCTCATAAACCAGTATAAGTGCATAATTTTCCTGGAGAATTTTCACATCATGTTACTTTTACATGTATTCTGCAATTTCCTATACTTGAGTTGAGTTGTATCCCATATGCAACCAATGTTATAGATTTCGCTAGGCGGAATCGGTGCGCCGAGGGCCTGACTAGCACCTAGGCCGCCTAGGTGGCGCCTAGGCGGCCGATTTGTTTTTTTTATAATTTTTATTTTTCACATGTATATATGTATAAATACCATATAGATAACATGTTGACACAAAAGCTTGCTAGCTCTTATAGGCTTATAGCTAACAGAGCTCTACATAAGTTTGTAATTTAGGGGGGTTAGGTTCGAATCCCTGGTTGTGTGGTTTGAATTTTTTTTTTCTTTTACATAAAATAAAAGGGGAGGAGAGAGAGTCTTCTGACTCTTCTTTCCCCTCTCCTCCCCTCCCCTTCAGTTCCCTCCCCTCTCCTCCCTTCTCCTCATCCCCTCCCCCTCTTCCTCCCTCTCCTCCCTTCTCCTCATCCCCTCCCTTCCCCTCTCCTCTCCTCACCGGGGACAGCAGTGATCGGCGACGACGACGACGGTGGCTGTGACGACGACGACGGCTGCGACGACGACAACGGCTGCTGCAACGACAACGACTGCGACGACGACGGCGACTGCGACGACGACGGCGGCGGCGTCCAGGTAAGTTCAGTTTAGTTTTTTCTTTTTCTTTTTTAATGATCATTTCAGAGTTTTTTTGAAAAAATTTCAAAAAAATTCGGCTGATTTGCCCGCCTAGGTGCCGCCTAGGGCCGCCTAGACCGAAACCCGCCTAGGACCACCGCCTAGGGGGTTTTCGGTGCGGCCGGCGGCCGCCTAGCACCTAGGCGCCGCCTAGCACCTAGGCGCCGCCTAGGCGGCCGCCTAGGCCGACTTTTAGAACACCGTATGCAACTGTGTTTTCTATGTCTTAACTGCAACTGCAAGTGCATTATATGGGAGCCTAACAAGACGTAGGGAAGATTTTCTGAAAGCTAAATCTGAAATCATTATTGCATAATTTTCTTGGAGAATTTTCATATGTCGTTACTCTTACATGTATTCTGCAATTTCCTATACTTTACTTGTATCCCATATTCAACTGTGTTTTCTACCTCTTAACTGCAACTACAAGTGCATTATATGGGAGCCTAACAAAACATACTGAAGATTTTCTGAAAGATAAATACTGAAATCATTATGCCTACTCATACTTCTAGGTATCTCATTCAAGGATTTTGTTTCACAGATTATGGCATCATATATGGCAACAGATCTAAATTCCTACGATCAGGTGATGCATACAAAATTTTCAAGATAGAAGGTAAATGCCAGTAAAACATGTTTACTTTGATTCAAGGTTCTAAACGGCGGTAGGCGGGTGCGAGGCTAAGAGAGTCCGCCTAGCGCCTAGGCGCCGCCTAGGTGGTCGATACATTTTGAACATTTTTTACTATTCTACCACTGTTTTGTGCATAATATGCATATTTTAAGGGTGTTCCATGCATAACTAAGTTGTAGAACGAAGATTTATAAAGTTTTAGTTTTGTAAATGTGAACCATATGCCCATAATGCTTACAAAACACTTTTGGCCAAAATATCTTGTTAGGTATTGGTCCGCCTAGGCGCCCGCCTACGCCGCCTCACCTTCGTCTATGCCGCCATATTCCGTTGGCCGCCTACTCCACCGCCTACCGAAAAGCGGTGCGGAGAGAGAGACAGCCTACCGCCTAGGCGGCCGCCATTTAGAACACTGCTTTGATTGAATGGAGTTGTGCGTATAAAATTATGTAAACACGCCATACAAGTATCTGTTACTGTCATGAAACTGTTGCCTATCTTTAACCTATACCTAAAATCCTCAATATCTGCATATAACTTATACTATCGCCAATCATACTTGCTCCTACCAAAATGGACCAGAGCAAGTAGAACAAATCAAATTTGGGGCTGCATGGAAGAATGACCACCTTGCAACAAATTCAACAAAGCATCAGAACACTAGGCCGTGAAAAATACAGATAGGAAACGTTTTAAACCAAAATCTTAGTAGGCAGCTGATCAGTTTGGGGGGCCTTAGACTTACCTTATTAGACAAACAAAACCAGACATAGTCTGTCAACTTTTCAACCACAAAGGACAAATATAAAGATAGAATGCACTCAAAATGGCTATCAAAATCTGATATCATGGGTCACCTATGAGTTAAAAACTAGTTCCAACCACAAAGCCAAGTACATAATATCAAAATGGCATAACTAGCAGTTTCAAAAAAGTAATTTGCGGATTTGCTTGATTCACTGGCATGGGCTTGTCATCTTCAAAAACATAATTTGCAGTTTCAAAATAATGTTACGATCTACAAGTTCAGAGCCGATGCCAAAGGCCTATTGGGTAGCTTGAAAGTCTGAAATGTGCAAATTCAACATGGATGTGCCAATCCCAAAAAAAAAAGATATGGAACGAACAAGGAGTCCTTTCCTTCCTTTTGCCAAAATGCAACTAGATATAGCACAATGCAAGGGCTTAGAAAGAGCAACAAAATATAAATTATCAAAGTTAAAAATCTGATATAATAAAGTGGAAACAAACATCTACATGTGAGATTATTAGTGTACAAGCAACATATGTTTCTGCAGGTTAAATGATTGTGCAAGACCTATATAACATAATAAAAAAAGACATACTCATAAGGGCGATGTAGAAGTTAATACACAACCGATTATTTTGAAGGAGACGATATACAATATGATATTAAAAGTAAGGGCTCAGAAGTTGCTATAAAATTTAATAGATATCTAATGAACTTGAATTTATTACCTGCTCTGGGCTGCCTGCTGAAGGAGAAAAGAAACCTCCCTGATGCTGCATACATCTACAATTGTGAGGTCAGATACATGTGTGGTGCCAGTGGAATCATGTTTGATAGTGTATTGTTTGATAAGAGCAGCACTAGGCTCATGGCTGGCAGGACGATTTGGTGCTAACAAATCACGGATTGTCTCGTTATAAATTTCCAACATTGAGGCCTACAAGTAGTAGATAATTTTGGATCAATAATTCAAGTATGTACTTGTTGATAAAACAATGATTCAAATACAAAAGTTACCAGCACACAAACCTGCATCTTGTACCTCCACCCTTGATTTTGAAGAGATTGGCTAGTTTGAAAGATTTGCTCCAAAGAGCGTGGTATTAATCCTTTCCGCTCAGGAGTTTCCGGCTTGCCCATCATAGTATAAGTCTTCCCTGAACCAGTCTGTCCATAAGCAAATATACAGACCTACAATAATAAATTAATACGCCATATTAGATACCCCTTACAACCACAAGTTTCCCAATAAGACCACCTCGATACAATCAGAGATAGAAGGAACCAGTAATCCAAAAATAATCAACAATTGTAGCCAATATCAACACTAGACAACCAGAAAACCAAAACCTACGTACATGTTACTGCCAAGTGCCAACATGCTGTTTCAATATATCCTCCAAGCTATTTGTGAACCAGTATTACCTACATTAAACATGAGTGAATATTTTTTTTGGGGTGGGTGGGGGGGTGGGTTGACTACAGAAGAATAAGAAGAAGACATTTCCCAAATTTATGAAGAAAGAATGTATTTGGATGGTCTTTATTTTGAAAAGGTGGGGAGAATGTTATTCCATTCACTGTTTGGTTTTAATGTGTAATATGCAATTCCCAATACTACTCTTTTTCATCTTACCTCTGCATCTAGACTCTCTATGAGCCTAAAGTCTGGGGGGACTTGGAGGGTGCTCCTTGGTTGCATTTGCATGAGCCTAAATAGCATAGCCAAAAGATAGGTCTACCTACTCGCCAACTGGCCGTTTAGGTTTTATAGCTTGGCCCTCTCAAGCCCACAGCTACCTACATAGCACCAATATAGAGCGGCCGGTCATAAGAACTTTCTTTTTTTTTTAAATGGAGCATTATTATGATCTATAGTCAACCCCATTGGTTAAAATCTTGTATGATGATGGTGATGATAATGATGTATGGATCTTATGATACGACCTATAAACGATAGGATTTGTTGATACGAGAAGGATAATTCATATTGTGATACGTTTGTTATCATAGATAGCATGCACACTCGATATGGAAATTGCCAACTTAACATGAATTTAAATAGCTTAAACCCGACTTTTAAATGGCTTAGAAATTAATCTTTTAAACATGACGTTACAAGTCTAAAACTCGATCAGAATGTTCACAAAATTCTTCTTTTAGAGACGACCTCTCTTCTAAATGAACTCTTTGGACAAGGTGTTCGTGTCCAATGTCCATCAATTTCCATCATCTCTATCGGCAGCATCTATCATCTTCAAAGATGGGATCTAGCATCTACGAAGACTTAAGCAACTTATTTTCTCCCAAAAAAACGAATATTTTTCCTTTCAATATTTCTCATTTTTTAGATCTCTTGAACCGTTCTCCATGCATTCCTTTTGTTTTTCTTTAGGGCTTTTACATCTCTGTTTCTAGCTTTTTAAAGTTATACATTGTTTAGAAACTAGAAAATACAGTTTATTTGATGTCAACACATTTACTATTAGAGTCATTTTTTATTGATGCAATCATGATATACTATAATTTTGATCCCCATTATCGACTTCATGATGAACCTTGTCATTTAATGATTGACAATGCTACTTATTTTTGCACGATGTGATAAATATATCATATATGAGGGCTGTATAGTATATTAGTTTACAATAAAATCTACTATGGAACAAGCATTTCACAATACACAATACAATAGTCAAGCAAATTGATACACAACATGTATCTCAATTGGACAACCTAGTTATGAATAAGTACCAAATATCATGTCATTTTTACATCAGATCATTCTAGATGGAAGGGGGGGGGGGGGGGGGGGGGGGGGGGGGGGGGGGTGTTGTGTTGTGAGAGAGAGAGAGAGAGAGAAAGACACAGTAATGTACCAAGAAAAAGAATTTTATATAAAGCAAGACAAGAATCGCAAAGGTAACCAACCTTATATCCATCAAGCGCACTTTGCACTAGCTGTGAGATCTCTACAAACACAGCCTCTTGTGAAGCTTCATGTGTGAACACTTTGTCAAACGTAAAGGAATACTTCTGAGCTGTTCATAACACAGTAATAAAACTTAAGAACACTGAATTCTAAAGTAACAAAAGAATACTTACTACTAGAATATCACATCTCAAAAAACAATAACATTAAGCAAAAGAAAGATATATGAATAATGTGATACCATGGTGCATCAAGTCGATGCCACGTCCAAGAGCTTCAGTTGAGGTTGGATAAGAAACAATAGGCCCTTCTACGTCGTCAATTTCACTGTCAGGTATAGCAGGCCTCACTCGACAGAAAACTCGGATGTTTCCTTTGAGTTCCTACATAAGAAATACTGCTCAGGTAAAAACCTTTTCAGGTAATAGTGTGCATAAGTAAATCAAATAGTTACCAATATAGTATTGTGTAACTTTTTACGCAATTTCTCTCCATCGACAATTTTAATTTCAGCATCTGCAATGCGACTTTGCAAATCTTGTATCATTTTCTTCTGATCTTCATATTCAGCCATTGTCTCCATGGTTGTTAAATCTGCCCTCTAGACAGATGCACAAAAAGTGTAGAGACAAGAAAATTAAGTTGCTCCTAACGACAATCGTGTAGTTATATTGTGAATGAATGAAAATAAAAGGCCACCACAAACCTTCAGTTTTTCATTTGCTACAGCAAGTTGAAGCTCCAATGCCTTTATTTGCTCCCTTTGTGAAGAGCATGCCTCCTACAGGTGTTCACAGCCCATAGCAGTTAAATTAGCAACAAATAGAAAAGAGTTAAGGTACATGAAAGCAATGAGCCAACCTACCTCAAGCGCAGTGGAAGTTGTCATTTGAATATCCAGCTCCTTGGATGTTTTGCACGTAAGTTCTTTATAATTAGCAATTTCAGAACTCAATATCTGCACCTGTGCAACATGCTGATCACGATCATCTCTTACTTGATGCAATTCACTTCTGAGGCAAATGACTTCATTCTTTAGTTCTTCTTTTTGCTTTACAGCATCTTGTTGAGAAGACTGGAAACCAACAAAGCAAATATGCAAAAGTTAGTTAAATACAATAACTAGTACAAGTGGGTCATATATCAACAATCAGTGCAGGCAAAGTTGAAGAGAAAGCACCAGCATTTCAAATGATCCGATTTAGTTTAAAAGTTACAAGATATGACTGGAAATCTTAGGTACTTTTTAAACCAAAGAAGTAGCCTAAATAAGTACTTTAGTGCACATTTTATAATGTCGGGAAAATCTAATGCACATTTTATGGTTTCTTTCGGGGTTCACATGGATTTAGCATAAGAGACAAAATGAAACACAGAAAAAGGATAGGTCCCTCTCCGGGTACAGAGACCCAGAATATCCTCATGAAGAACTTGTTGAGCTTGAGTTGGTAGCTGATTAGGTTGGTAAAGATGACATGCTCCTGGATGGAGTGGACAAAAGAAAGTGCTAGGTCAGAGCCGATTGCCTTCTCTGAGAGTATGCATAACTGAAACTAAAGGTGGAACTCTAGGCAATAAAATGATAATGAGATAAGCTATCTTCCAAGGAGGCTTGAGGTTGCTTGAGATGATATCTTGAGGATGAGTGAATCACTCTCGATTTGATTGAGAGAGAGGTTACAAAACCAAGGTTCTGCAATACCTAGAGTTGAATCATTAGTGGACCAGGCATGGATTAGAATATTAGATCAGTCTGCAATTTAGTAACATGATAATCTGGGTTGAGACCAACATTGCATTTAACACTCTCTCCAGTCCATGATTTCCATCCAAGATGCACGAACACTCCAATAATCAGTATCATGTTATATCATGTCTGACTCAGACATTACAGATACTCCAGAATACAGTAGGACACACCAAATCAGTGTCATGTGCATGCTTCCGTGTCCATATTGTGGCATGGCGTATTTGTGTCGGTGTAAGATAGACCCTATGTCCCTATCTCAACTGAAATGAACAAATTCAAAGTAGGTGGACGATATGCATCTGCAACACATTATAAACCTACCAACAGGAACTTTCATAAATGCATATTGAAATCTTGCTATCCGATTCATGAGATATTCCTTTGTTTTGATGACACGGCATTACAACTTACAAGCCATCACCTACCCTAACCCTGTATTATTTTGTTGAATATGCCTTACCGCACATATTACTCCAATGCTGTCTACAGCACTCAACGTAGCTCAAACTTAATAGCTTCACAAAATACTAATTAAAACATGAAAATATTTCATGACTGCAGGTGTTTTCTGAAGGAAATCTAGAGTCTGCTTAGAAATAAGGAGCACTTGTGGGACATGTCTGCATTATTTTAGTGTATTTGGGATGGAAAAAATCAAAGTTTTCGTACTGCTTCTGATAGGAACTGGTCAATTAAGAAATTCATTTTCTTTCTGTTCATTTTGGATTCAGGATAGGAATTGCTTCAAAATCAAGAGGTCGTCATAACACTGAAGGGTCTTTACTTCAACTCCTTGATCAAATTAGCTGGGTCTCATGTACCCATCCTCATCCTCATAAACACATCATGACCCTGTACCCTCTTCATCAGTCATTATAATGCTAACCATATTGGCCATATCATTGGCCTTCGCAGTTATTTGCAGTGAGTTGCATGTGCGACTGAAATACACGATTCAATCTGTAAGATGCTGCCTTATGTCCATCAGATGTCCAAATCAGGTATTTAAAAGCAAACCAGATAGCACAACTCTCATACTAGAAATATCCACACCTAAGCAATTTACTTGCGACACTTTCATCAGGGGAGTCTGGACACTTTAGCCCTTTACCACCATGCTATGTGAAGTAAAGATGGAACCTTACTTCCAAGTTGAACATCACTAGGATAAGAATTTGAATAATGGTTACAGAAAAATATAGAAGAGAAAGTATAGAACTAAGCTACATCAGCGATAGACAATTTACCTATGAGTATGTTCTGTTCTGTCAATGGTCATTGAAGAACATTACTAATGAGGCGGGATTCATTTAGTTAATAAATTGGTTTCTAAGAAAGACCAAATTACTGGATGTCTGATATAAATTGCAGACAATTTAAGTTCATAACTTTTCTAACATTTGCTGAAGTTCTAGACAAAAAATGTGTCCGTAAAATGGATTATAGAATGTTATACAACAGCACCTCTCAGAACATCAGACAAGACAGTTCATTGCAATAAGCTATCATTTGCATCAAATCTAGACTTACCCTGGAAGAATCCAACTGATTTTTCAGCAAGTTAGCATGATCCCTCAAGCCAGTAGAGTTT
>JANAVB010012487.1:0-14174 GCA_029216955.1 Iris pallida
GTAGGGGGAAGCTGGCCGAACGTTGGAGAAACGGGCTATAACCCTCCAACTGAGTTGGCAAGCTGTTGCTCGTTGGGTGGTGGGACCCACTCCAAGCCGCAAACTCAGTTGGAGGGTTAGAGCAGCTGTAAGCCCCTGATTTTCAAATTCATTTTTATTTAGTGTTAATTAAATTTTAATGTCATTTATAGCCTTAATTAATTATTAGGAATTTTTAGGAATTTTTCTAGAATTTTTAAATGAATTTAAATGAGTTTTAAAATACAAAAATATTGATTTGTAATTTATTTAAATGTTTTAATATCAATTTACAATTATTAGAATTGTTTTAATACTGTTTGTAATTATTAGAATTGTTAATATACTGGTTTGCAATTTCCCAATTATTATGTGCAAATTTCTTTTGCACATAAACAGTGCGGGATGGGTTATGCAAATACAATTTTGCACTTAGACACTGCTAGGACCTTTATGCAATTTCCTAAACTCTAGGGTTTGTTTTGCAAATCCTAAACCTACCCCCCCTGCCCGACGATCGACGGCTGACCGGCGACTGCTCCCGCCATTTCCGGCCAGCGCACAGCTCCCCGACCGCCCTAAACCGCTATAAATAAACCCCTCTCTCTCCCCAGTCAAAACCCTAGACTCCCCGACCATCCACCGCCGACCACAGCCTCGTTCTTCCCCGAAAACCCTAGCCGAAACCCTAACCCCGACGAACTCCTCGTCCAGCCCCCACGCCGAGTGCCACCACCCCTAACCACCGCCGACGAGTTCGCCCCGACGAGACGCGTCGATCGCCACCGGAGCGCCACCGTCCCGACCACTTCTCCGCCGTCCAGACCCTTCGACAGCCCCCCCCGATCGACTGGACACGTGAGTAGCAGTGTCCTTACGAGTCGTGCGTGTCTCGTGTTGTGTCCATATTGTTCGCCGTGTCTTGGCGAACGTGAGCGTGGAACTGGACACGTGAGACTCGTGTCGTACGTGTCAAAATCACCCCGGACACGTTGATACCTGTGTCCTTAACTGTCAGGACACAGGACAGATATTTATATTTTTTTATTTATTTATTAATCTAAACCTAAAACCTAATAAAATCTACCTAAAACCTATTCCTAACACATGCGGGCCGCTGGCCCACTGGCCAGCGCGCAGTGATCAAACACCCCCCTTCCTGAGGACAGGGTTCGAGCCCCCCCCCCTCCTTTCTGTCTTCTTTTCTTTTCTGTTCTTTTTCTTTTTCTTTTCAGTTTTATATATATATTTATATATATATATGTATATATATATTAGATATATATATGTGGTATATACTGCTTTTGACAGTATTTTATATATATATATATATATATATAGATATATATATAGAATATTAGATATATAGTATATATATATATATATATATATATCTATATAATATATATATATATATTTTATAATTAGTAAATTTTATATAAATATGTTGTATTTATATATATATTCATTATGTATGTATGATGTATATGTATATATTTTCATGTATATATATTTAACATATATATACACTTTATTGTTAAGTATTTTCCTATATATGTATATATATTTATACATATATATATATACCTTACAAATTAAGTATTTTTCCTTATGTATCTATATATACTTTTAGCATAGGTATGTATATATTCTTTTGTACAAATTAGCCTTATTAAAATAATAATACTTATTTTGCACTATCACCAAATTATATTTTATTGTATTTAAATTACTGCAACCATTTGGTGTCCAAGCCTAGCATGGGTATTTGGGCTCAAATGTGTTTTCACACATTCAAGACCTGTACAAGTCATATTGGACTTGATTCATGGCCTTGGGTCCTGTATTTGAACTTTGGTTCAAATTATATACATGGACAAAATACGCAGATAATTAATTATTGTGTGCATTGCTGTTTTTGATTTTCTAAAAATACTTAAAGTATTGCTAAAATTATGGAAAAATAGTTTTTAGATACTATGTTAAGTTAGCTAATTTAGTATAATTTTTGTAGTATTTAATTTACTGTTTTGCCACTAGTTTGGCATATGAAACCAAAACTCATATTCTGTATACTTAGGAAAACTGATTTTTATAAAATATTTGTACTGGTTAATAAATTCCAGAAAAATTATAATAAATTTCTATGATTAACAAGGATCACTTTGATACTTTGCTTTAAGAAAAACTAGGCTTTTTGTCTACTTCAAAAATTGTTAGAACACAATGATCTTTTGATTTATTTATTGATTAATTACGACTTGTAGCTTTTGTGTTATTTGGAGTTTTAGTCGTGTTGAACCCCATCCCTCACTAGTATAAAGACCCTAGAAAGTTAGTTAACATAGTGTGTCACCCCACATTGGTCTCCTATGCCAAGTCATCATTTTGGCTAGGTGTCCAGTCACAAGTCGTGTCGCACCATTTAGTGTCCTAGTGTTTTAGCTTAGTGTAAAACTAAGTTATTATATTTTACTTCTACAGCGACGAGTTACTGGACATCCATAGCATTGTTATCGTAGCTTGTTTTGTTTTGCTTTGCTAGAGGCAAGTACTTTCTACGAACTTTACATATTGTCACATAAATGAACTGCAAACTCCACCATGTTAAATGCTGATCCTTGGGGTAGCAAGTTAGAAATTCTACATGTTGTACTTCCAGTTACTACCATGCTTAGAACTGTCTTTATGTATCTCTCACATGATAGAATACGGGTTATGGGGAAACTGATGGTAGAGTACGTGATCATGACCCCCCTATAGTAGCGAACGAGGTCGTATTTTATATGCATACTTTGCTGTAGGCCATTATCCCGCATTTCTGTACGGATGTACACCTATGCTTGTTGACTTGTACGTATGTACATTTTATTTACATGTACCACAGTACATTGTACATCTATTGACCGATCACGTACTTACTACAGTTTTAAATATTACATATACAGCTGTTTCTATGAGAGTAGACATGTATTAGACTATATCATTTTGTAACTGGACATGTATCCAGTTTACATTTCAGTTTACTTGTACTTGGATATTTTACTATATACGACGACTTTTGTGTTTGGAGCATTTATGATTCTTCTTCACTTATAGAACTGTTAGCACATTTAGTCTTATCCTGTTGTCTTTAGAACAGCTTACTACGTTTTATCTCAACGTAGGCTGGACATGACTCGGCCTGGCCCAATAATTTGGGTAGCGGGTCGTGACATGTTTTTAGTGGTGGCCCATGCAGGTCCTGACTAAACTGTTTGGTTACATTATGTACCAAGCATGCCTGCAATTAGGAACTTAAGGTAATTAGACAACATTAGGAAAGACGCTTAGAACACTTAGAGGAATGCTAGGATTGCAACATAGGAAATACATCACATGTTTGCTATTATAATTAGAATTTCTTGCATATGATTGCTTACTTTAAATAAGTCCTTATAAGTCTTTTTATGTGTAATTTAGATGGTGCTTACTCGTTCATCCTAGTATGTTACCCCCGAGAATGGGGCCCTCCATATCCAGTCAGCTGACCAGTTGACTGATACACCTCGACCTACCACATTCCTCCACTCCACAGATCCACAGACCCAGATACCACCTTTCACATCCCAGTCCCGGTAGGACCCGATACTTCCACCACCCCCTATCACTACACCCACCCAGGCTTCCGTCACTCTCGACGGGACCCAGCTGCTCACACTGATCCAGGGGTTTCTAACAACCCATCAGGAGCAGACTACCCTACTCCGCCAGAGCATGGAGCGTTCTGAGGGACGTCCCGTGGTCCCCACCACATGTAGAGCCCGCAGAGAGCGGGGACGGTCAAGGACTTCATGGGTCTGAATCCCAAGGAGTTCTCAGGGACTGAGGGCATAGTAGTAGCTGATGACTGGCTAGATTCTGTAGAGAGGAGCTTCGGGAGTTAGGATGCCGGATGACCTTCATGTCGGCAGCAGGATTTCTGCTGATAGACTTAGCCGGAGTCTGGTTCAGGAATGAGCCGTTGTTCGCGAGAGGTAGAGCCACCTGGGACCAGTTCAAGACCCAGTTCAAGAAGAAATTAAGAAATTCTCTCGACCACTGCTAGAGTAGCCGTGGGGCCGATTCCAGAACATCCAGCAGGAGAACCGTTCTGTTGATGACTATGCGGAAGAGTTTAGTCGCTTGAGCCGTTTTGCTCCTAGTCTGGTCGCTGATCCAGAGGAGATGACCCGTAGGTTTGCCTGGTCTAGTTCCAGACATTGGCATTCTTATAGTGGCAAACGGTACGACTGACTATTACCAGAGCCTAGAGTTAGCCCGGAGCATCGAGGAGCGTCTTCTGTCATGCAAGAGGCCGGCTTCTGTACATCATGAGGGACCGTCCAAGCGTCAGGCTTTCCAGCAGAAAGCACCGACGCCACCCCAGCAGACTTACCGTCCCTCTATACCACATATCAGACCCCGCCAGTTAGAGCCCCGGGACCCCAGCAGCAGCAGCAGCGAGGAGCTATATGTTCTTTCTGCGGAAGACCAGGGCACGAGGTCCGTTGTAGGAAGAGATTGGGGCAGTATTTAGTTTGGGTCTGCCACCCATCAGCTTCGGAACTGTCCAGCGGCGAAGGGACCTAGAGGACCACTCCCGACTCAGCAGCAGAGGTTTGGGCAGCATCTGCAGCAGCAGAAGGGACCTCAGGGGAAGGTCTATAGCCTAGCCATTGAGCCGGAGCCGGAGCAGGTTTCGGAGCCGGATTACTTAGCTGACGTCATCACAGGTCATGTTTATTTGCATACTTTTCTAGCTGTATGTTTGTTTGATTCTGGTGCATCTCATAGCTTCCTATCATTAGAGTTTATGCATAAACATCATCTAGTAGCTACACCTACTGCGGAGATTAGTAGAGTGATGACGGGAGGAGGACCAGTGCCTATTAGATCTATCTATAGATGTTCTATTTTTATAGCCGGAAGAGAGTTCAGAGGGCGATTCTTTGTGATGCCGCTCCCCGGTTATGATATCATATTGGGGATGGACTGGCTTAGCTATGCCCATGCATCTATAGATTGCCATGAGGTAGTATTGTGTTCAGTCCCCCAGGCACAGCACCATTCAGTGTCAGGAGGACAGGGCCGGAGATCAGCCTAGAGCCGAACTGTTGTGCTACAGTCGGGACGCAGCACCGCCACACCCTATCATTAGGGAGTTTATGGATGTATTCCCAGAGGATCTTCCAGGACTTCGCCTGACAGAGATGTGGAGTTCACTATAGATCTAGTGCCGGGTTCATCACCAGTATCCCGGGCTTGCTATAGAGTGAATCCCAAGGAGGCCATAGAGATGAAAGAGAGAGATTGATGACCTGTTGAAAAAGGGTTTCATTCGATCCAGTGCTTCTCCATGGGAGCGCCAGTGCTCTTTGTGCCTAAGAAGGATGGTACAGTCCGGTTGTGTATTGACTATCGGGCCTTGAATGCCATCACCATCAAGAACAAATATCCTCTGCCCAGGATAGATGATTTGTTCGACCAGTTGAGCGGGCGAAGGTTTTCCAGGATAGACTTGAGATCCGGGTACCACCAGGTGAAGGTTAGGCCAGCAGACATCCAGAAGACGGCGTTCAACACGAAGTACGGGCAGTACGAGTTTCTGGTGATGCCATTTGGTCTCACAAAATGCCAGCTGTCTTTAGAACTTGATGAATAAGACATTTCACCAGTCTGGATAAGTTTGTCGTAGTTTTATCGACGACATCCTGATATACTCGAAGACGCCGGAGGAGCATGCAGAGCACTTGCGGATAGTTTTGGGGATTCTGAGGCAGGAGAGATTGTTTGCCAAATTGCCGAAGTACGAGTTCTTTTTAGACCGAGTAGAGTTTCTCGGCCATGTAGTCACTGGAGATGGAATCTCGGTGGATCCCAGGAAGATTGCTGCAGTTGAGACGTGGAAGGCTCCGACGTCAGTTTCAGAGATCAGGAGCTTTCTGGGTTTAGCAGGCTATTACAGAAAGTTCGTCCAGGACTTTGCTAGGATAGCTGAACCCATGACGAAGCTGACGCGGAAGGACGCAGAGTACATCTGGTCAGAGGACTGCCAGGCGGCATTTGAGGAGCTGAAGAGGAGGCTGACGACCGCTCCAGTTCTGACTTTACCTTCAGGTTCTGGAGGTTTCACCATTTTCAGCGATGCTTCTGGGAAGGGGCTAGGATGTGTCCTACAGCAGCATGGGAAAGTGATTGCTTATGCATCTAGGCAGTTGCGGACTCATGAGAGGAATTATCCTACCCATGACCTGAGCTAGCTGCGGTGATCTTTGCACTCAAGTTATGGAAACATTACTTATACGGAGAGCGTGTGGAAATTTACTGACCACAAAAGCTTGAAGTATGTGTTCACGCAGAAAGAGCTGAACATGAGGCAAAGACGATGGTTGGAGTTGATGAAGGACTTCGACATCGATTTACAGTATCACCCCGGAAGGCAAATGTGGTGGCGGATGCGCTGAGCAGGCATCCGATGGCATGGTACCTGATGATTGATCGGCATTTGCGGGAGGATCTGGAGAAGCTCGGTATGAGCTAGTTCGGCCAGGATCAGTGATACAGATGATGGCGCTTGACATTCAGTCAGGTTTGATGGAGCAGATCCGGGAGGCACAGTCTACAGATGAGAGTCTTCGCAGACTTCGACCCCAGGCATTAGCTGGATTGCTGGATGACTTCACTATAGCAGAGGATGGATCCCTGAGGCATGGCAGCCGATTGTGCGTGCCGAAGGGAGAGCTAGTAGAGGCAGTTTTGCAGGAGGCGCACCGATCGAGATATTCTATTCACCCTGGTGCTAACAAGATGTACCGTGACTTGCGGGAACATCTTTGGTGGCACGGGATGAAGAGGGATGTATCGCGTTTTATCTCGAGATGTCTAGTTTGCCAGCAAGTCAAGGCGGAGCGCCAGAGGCCAGCTGGTTTGTTGCAGCCGTTACCCATTCCTGAGTGGAAGTGGGAACATATTACGATGGACTTCGTTTCAGGGCTTCCTCGTTCCCAAGGAGGGAAGGATGCCATCTGGGTCATCGTAGACAGGCTGACGAAGTGTGCGCACTTCATACCCTTCAAGGTGGGGCTTTCCACGAGAAGTTGGCGGAGCTATACATGCAGCAGATAGTTCGCCTACACGGAGTGCCAGTGAGCATCGTCAGACAGAGACAGTAGATTCACATCCCACTACTGGAGAGCTTGCAGGAGGAGTTGGGCAGTAGGCTCAAGTTCAGTACGGCGTACCACCCACAGACAGATGGGCAGTCCGAGAGGACGATACAGACACTGGAGGATATGCTGAGGACTTGCGTGCTGGACTTCGGAGGATCATGGGAGAGCCATCTGCACTTGGTAGAGTTTTCATACAACAACAGCTACCAGGCCAGTATTGGTATGTCTCCTTTCGAGGCGCTATATGGACGACGATGTCGTACACCGCTCTTTTGGGATGATGTCGGAGACAGAGTTATGCTTGGGCCAGAGATGATCACGGATGCAGCAGAGAAAGTCGGGATGATCAGAGACAGGCTCAGAGTAGCTCAGGATAGGCAGAAACACTGGGCTGATGCTAGACGCAGGCCGATGGAGTTGCAGACGGTGATATGGTGCTAGTGAAGATATCACCTACCAGAGGGACGATCCGGTTCGGACGAGGAGGGAAGCTGAGCCCCAGATACATCGGGCCGTTCGAGGTACTTGGCAGGATCGGAGAGGTAGCTTACAGGGTTGCACTTCCACCAACCTAGCAGGAGTTCACGATGTCTTTCACGTATCTCAGCTGAGGAGATATGTTCCAGACCCCAGTCATGTGCTAGATCATTCAGATTGGAGGTCGGACCGAGCCTTACAGTTTCTGAGCAGCCAGTGGAGATATTAGACCGGAGAGAGAAGAGGCTGAGGAACAAGGTTATACCCCTAGTGCGAGTAGCTTGGAGCCGTCACTCCCCAGGTGAATCTACTTGGGAGAGGGAGTCGGACATGAGGGAGAGATACCCTTACTTGTTCGATCCAACCGCTGCGAGGGAACCACCCGTTCCCGCTTGATACCTTAGAGGTTAGTTTCGATCGCAGCCTTAGTCATTTTGTTGCATTGCTTGCTATGTAGAATATTGTAGGTCTTCAATCCTTGTGAATTTCGAGGACGAAATTTTTCAAGGAGGGAAGACTTATAAGCCCCTAATTTTCAAATTCATTTTTATTTAGTGTTAATTAAATTTTAATGTCATTTATAGCCTTAATTAATTATTAGAATTTTTAGGAATTTTTCTAGAATTTTTAAATGAATTTAAATGAGTTTTAAAATACAAAAATATTGATTTGTAATTATTTAAATGTTTTAATATCAATTTGCAATTATTAGAATTGTTTTAATACTGTTTTGTAATTATTAGAATTGTTAATATACTGGTTTGCAATTTCCCAATTGTTATGTGCAAATTTCTTTTGCACATAAACAGTGCGGGATGGGTTATGCAAATACAATTTTGCACTTAGACACTGCTAGGACCTTTATGCAATTTCCTAAACTCTAGGGTTTGTTTTGCAAATCCTAAACCTACCCCCCTGCCCGACGACCGACGGCTGACCGGCGACTGCCCCCGCCATTTTCGGCCAGCGCACAGCTCCCCGACCGCCCTAAACCCCTATAAATAAACCCCTTCTCTCCCCAGTCAAAATCCTAGACTCCCGACCATCCACCGCCGACCACAGCCTCGTTCTTCCCCGAAAACCCTAGCCGAAACCCTAACCCCGACGAACTCCTCGTCCAGCCCCCACGCCGAGTGCCACCACCCCTAACCACCGCCGACGAGTTCGCCCCGACGAGACGCGTCGATCGCCACCGGAGCGCCACCGTCCCGACCACTTCTCCGCCGTCCAGACCCTTCGACAGCCCCCCCCGATCGACTGGACACGTGAGTAGCAGTGTCCTTACGAGTCGTGCGTGTCTCGTGTTGTGTCCATATTGTTCGCCGTGTCTTGGCGAACGTGAGCGTGGAACTGGACACGTGAGACTCGTGTCGTACGTGTCAAAATCACCCCGGACACGTTGATACCTGTGTCCTTAACTGTCAGGACACAGGACAGATATTATTTTTTTATTATTTATTAATCTAACCTAAAACCTAATAAAATCTACCTAAAACCTGTTCCTAACAGCGGGCCGCTGGCCCACTGGCCAGCGCGCAGTGATCAAAACACCCCCCCTTCCTGAGGACAGGGTTCGAGCCCCCCCCCCCTCCTTTCTGTCTTCTTTTCTTTTCTGTTTCTTTTCTTTTTCTTTTTCAGTTTTATATATATTATATATATGTATATATATATAGTATATATATGTGTATATACTGCTTTTGACAGTATTTTATATATATATATATATATATATATATATATATATATTATATATATATTATATATTATATATATATATTTTATAATTAGTAAATTTTATATAAATATGTTTGTATTTATATAATATTCATAATATGTATTATGTATATGTATATATTTTCATGTATATATATATTAACATATATACACTTTATTGTTAAGTATTTTCCTATATATGTATATATATTTATACATATATATATACCTTACAAATTAAGTATTTTTCCTTATGTATCTATATACTTTTAGCATAGGTATGTATATATTCTTTTGTACAAATTAGCCTTATTAAAATAATAATACTTATTTTGCACTATCACCAAATTATATTTTTATTGTATTTAAATTACTGCAACCATTTGGTGTCCAAGCCTAGCATGGGTATTTGGGCTCAAATGTGTTTTCACACATTCAAGACCTGTACAAGTCATATTGGACTTGATTCATGGCCTTGGGTCCTGTATTTGAACTTTGGTTCAAATTATATACATGGACAAAATACGCAGATAATTAATTATTGTGTGCATTGCTGTTTTTGATTTTCTAAAAATACTTAAAGTATTGCTAAAATTATGGAAAAATAGTTTTTAGATACTATGTTAAGTTAGCTAATTTAGTATAATTTTTGTAGTATTTAATTTACTGTTTTGCCACGTTTGGCATATGAAACCAAACTCATATTCTGTATACTTAGGAAAACTGATTTTTATAAAATATTTGTACTGGTTAATAAATTCCAGAAAAATTATAATAAATTTCTATGATTAACAAGGATCACTTTGATACTTTGCTTTAAGAAAAACTAGGCTTTTTGTCTACTTCAAAAATTGTTAGAACACAATGATCTTTTGATTTATTATTGATTAATTACGACTTGTAGCTTTTTGTGTATTTGGAGTTTTAGTCGTGTTGAACCCCATCCCTCACTAGTATAAAGACCCTAGAAAGTTAGTTAACATAGTGTGTCACCCCACATTGATCTCCTATGCCAAGTCATCATTTTGGCTAGGTGTCCAGTCACAAGTCGTGTCGCACCATTTAGTGTCCTAGTGTTTTAGCTTAGTGTAAAACTAAGTTATTATATTTTACTTCTACAGCGACGAGTTACTGGACATCCATAGCATTGTTATCGTAGCTTGTTTTGTTTTGCTTTGCTAGAGGCAAGTACTTTCTACGAACTTTACATATTGTCACATAAATGAACTGCAAACTCCACCATGTTAAATGCTGATCCTTGGGGTAGCAAGTTAGAAACTCTACATGTTGTACTTCCAGTTACTACCATGCTTAGAACTGTCTTTATGTATCTCTCACATGATAGAATACGGGTTATGGGGAAACTGATGGTAGAGTACGTGATCATGACCCCCCTATAGTAGCGAACGAGGTCGTATTTTATATGCATACTTTGCCGTAGGCCATTATCCCGCATTTCTGTACGGATGTACACCTATGCTTGTTGACTTGTACGTATGTACATTTTATTTACATGTACCACAGTACATTGTACATCTATTGACCGATCACGTACTTACTACAGTTTTAAATATTACATATACAGCTGTTTCTATGACATATGTATCCTTGCCATGATAGACTATGTGATGCCATGCTTTCTAGTTATTCCTCTCATGTTCATTTCCATGTTTCATATGCTAGTTTGCTAGATTCAGTACTTGCTCCCGTCCTGACAGGATAACGTTGTAGGTGTCCTTACTGAGGAGGAGTTACTTTGCGACACATACTATGGAGTTACTGCCGAGGACCCGGCTCTGCTTTACGAGGATGTTCCTGCAGGGAACCTCGCCTAGTTGTCTTTGGTTTACTTAGACTTTTGAGAGTAGACATGTATTAGACTATATCATTTTGTAACTGGACATGTATCCAGTTTTACATTTCAGTTTACTTGTACTTGGATATTTTATATACGACGACTTTTGTGTTTGGAGCATTTATGATTCTTCTTCACTTATAGAACTGTTAGCACATTTAGTCTTATCCTGTTGTCTTTAGAACAGCTTACTACGTTTTATCTCAACGTAGGCTGGACATGACTCGGCCTGGCCCAACAATTTGGGTAGCGGGTCGTGACATGTTTTTTGGTGGCCCATGCAGGTCCTGACTAAACTGTTTGGTTACATTATTGTACCAAGCATGCCTGCAATTAGGAACTTAAGGTAATTAGACAACATTAGGAAAGACGCTTAGAACACTTAGAGGAATGCTAGGATTGTAACATAGGAAATACATCACATGTTTGCTATTATAATTAGAATTTCTTGCATATGATTGCTTACTTTAAATAAGTCCTTATAAGTCTTTTATGTGTAATTTAGATGGTGCTTACTCGTTCATCCTAGTATGTTACCCCCGAGAATGGGGCCCTCCATATCCAGTCAGCTGACCAGTTGACTGATACACCTCGACCTACCACATTCCTCCACTCCACAGATCCACAGACCCAGATACCACCTTCCACATCCCAGTCCCGGCAGGACCCGATACTTCCACCACCCCCTATCACTACACCCACCCAGGCTTCCGTCACTCTCGACGGGACCCAGCTGCTCACACTGATCCAGGGGTTTCTAACAACCCATCAGGAGCAGACTACCCTACTCCGCCAGAGCATGGAGCGTTCTGAGGGACGTCCCGTGGTCCCACCACATGTAGAGCCACGGCAGAGACGGGGACGGTCAAGGACTTCATGGGTCTGAATCCCAAGGAGTTCTCAGGGACTGAGGGCATAGTAGTAGCTGATGACTGGCTAGATTCTGTAGAGAGGAAGCTTCTGGGAGTTAGTGTCACGCCCCGATTCCGTCGAATCGATAGTCTCCCCCGGGCGTGATGCCGTGCGAACCTAATTTGCGATCGCACAAGGCCAAGTCATAAGGTAATCCGAGACACGAGATCTAAGAGAGTACGCAGACAAATTGATGCACACAATAAGTAAAGGAAACTTCGAATCTTTATTGATAATGAACATCTTTTACAGACTCCGACACAAGACTCATTGCCGCGCGGGCTACAACATGACTCGATTACAAAAGAGTGCCGATGAGATAGCCGTTCCATACATTGCACACATCCCTCAATATACACAAGTACTCCATTGACCTGGATGGGAGGGACGCTGAGTCATTTTCCTTGGACTGTCGAGAGCCTTCAAAATGTGGAGTCGCTGAGAGATAGTCTTCGACGCACGGCCGAAGCTTCAAAAGTCACGAACGTCGCCTTGCTAGTTGGCGCGTCCTTCCTGGTTCGCGGGACCTGCAAGGAGCGAGGATCAGCACGATACACATGTACTGGCGAATGGCTAATTTAAATCCAAGCTCTGCATTTGATTCAAGAAATTTGTAAACATGTTAGCTAGCTAGTTCAATGATCTTTCTACCTGTTCGGTTTGCATGTTAACATGTTTTGAGGCAAGCAAATGAAATTGTATAACATGAGCAACTATCAAAATCATCCCGTGCCATGTGCGTTTGTTAAGCAGTGTAAAGGGGTGGAGGCCACTGGCAATTTCAAGCCATCGCGGACATATAGCTGAGTTAGACGGCGACCCTTTCGCGTCGGTAGCGAGCCCTGTGCGAAAGTTCCCGCATAACTTGCGCCGATGAAGGGCTGGCGCTTACTATACACTCGTTCCTCCCGGGCCGAATCGGTCCCTTGGCCTAGGTAACCGTTCGAGGAAACTACACCTTGTCGACAAGTTGTCCAATGACCGTTTTCCTTTAAACTTAGTTGTTTTGGTCATTTAGCCGTATCGTTGCGATAAAATTAATTGATTCATTCATTGGTTTGCATAGACCAAGTATAATTGCATAGGGAAGCATGTTTCCATTTCCAAAACCGGCAGTTCGTTAACAAGTGTTTCATGAAGTATCATGGCACGATTTCATTGATTCTACATTATTATGACAAGCACTTTATTTTACTCCACATATTGAGTTTTGAAGTAGAGGGACGGGGCGAAGGAGGTCAGCCACTCGCCTTAGGCTTGCTTCAAGCGAGCGACCGGTTGGCTGCGCTGTCGTCGTCTACGCGATCACCTGCAATCGCATAAGCAACTGATTAGAACACTGTGTATTTCAGAAATTTCGATATGAATGCGAGCTCGAAAATGCGTCACGAAAACCCATCGAAAGCATTCACGAAAACGAAAGCCCAAGCCAATTCAAGTGCGGCATGAAAAACCAGAGCAACGGGAGGTCTCTCCCGACTCAGCCGCAGAGCCAATCCTCGAGGCGCAACCCGCTGAATATGGGACTTGGTTCCGAAGAAGCCATTCCATAACGTGGAATGGATCTTAATTCAACCGTTCCCGTTCAATCGACTCGGTCGATTCCGACCTATCGGTCCCGACCGCATCGATAGCGACAGTGTTCCTTTCTCGCGCACCCCGTGGACGGAGACGGGGCACGATGTAGGGACGGGGCACACACATAACCAACTAATAAAAAGTTTCGTCCTCGAAACTTAAAGATGGAACCTACCTCTACGAGAACAATGAAGGGAATTTATCCTTCATCTCCGATTCAAGCTCCCACGTCGACTCTTCGACCGAGTGGTTCTTCCAGAGGACGCGGAGAGAGGGATCGCTCGATTTCGTAGCAACTTATCCTTGCGTTCTAAGATTTGCACTGGTTCCTCGACGTAGGATAAGTCCGACTTTAGCTCCAGCTGGCCAAAATCTACCACGTGGCTAGGGTCGTGCACGTACTTCCGCAACTGAGAGACGTGGAAGACGTT
>JANAVB010012488.1:0-7500 GCA_029216955.1 Iris pallida
TCATATTGGGGCTTTTGAGACTTTACAAACCCTCGGTAATATTCTAATTCCTTCCATAGAATGTTGTTTTTATTGTATATCTAGGAAGCCCTAGGCCTACCCTAACTACAGGTATAGCTAACCATAGATTTTTATAGGATTTTGTGTCCATTTGGACACGTATCAGTCCTCTCATATAGGTGTTTGATGAAATGCCCCAAAGGGCATTTCGATTAATTTTTGGAATGTATATGAATAGAATTTAGGTTTTAACCTTGCTTAAGGGTTCTAGTGTTGTGATCACGTATTGGTGTCTTGTCGTGTCGTGTCGCCATGGACACGGGAACATGCGGGTGTACACGAGCGCGCGCGGGCACTATAGCTCCCCTACTGCTCGGGGCTTCTTGTGCACAGCACACACACTTGGACACAGGATTTTTGACACACGTGTGTATTCGTGACTGACACGAAGTTCTCCAAGTGCCACAACCTATCGTGTCATGTGGACACGGTATCACGTGTGCACTGTGCATGCACTGTGCATACCAGTGCACTGTTTTGTGTTCTCTGTTAAATTCAGTTTTAAATGGTTTAATTTGTGGTTTTAATTGATAAATTAGATCCTAATATGTTTAGTAATCTGTGATAATTTAGTTTGCATATTAGAATAGGTTGTCAATGTAAATTTGGTTTTGATTTGGGTTAAATGGCATGTTAACTGATACTATGTACTGATACTTGGTTTTTTCCATTTTTGAACATTTAGTTTCCAGTTTTATTGATGTTCTTCACTGTTAAATATTTTCCTACATATTGCTAGCTCATGTTTAGCTTAAATTTTGCATTCGAATTAGACTTTTGGTTTGAGAATGGGAATTAGACATTTGTGTTGGTTTTCGAATGAAATAGATTTGATTTCGTTTCATTGGTGAACTGTTAATCTGAGAATGGCTTCTTAACTATAACTGAACTGATTTCGTTTTTCCTTAACTATAACTGAACTGATTCCATTTCATTTTACACTGTCAATCTATGTATTTCCCTGAATTCCCTTTTGTATTCACTATTTTTGTACTTCACTGATTCACATAAACACCATGTGATCACTGTTTTCCAGTTTACTCAATCCTAAACTGAATTCCTTTCTTCAAACTGAATTTTGAATGAATGTTTTATTCATTGGTTACTGTATATGCACTTTCCTGAACTAAATTCCTATTTCTTGAGATGTATTCAGTTTCCATTATTTTACTTATTTCCATTTGACATATGTTCACTGTCTGCAAAGAGATTGGTTTCCTTCATAATGTAAACTGAGATTGGTTCCTTTCTTATTTTTAAACTGAGTTGAATGAATGCATTGATTTATTTTGTTAAACTGAGAATTGAGTTCTTCTTACTGTTAACTGTTATTTCATTTCCTATTAAACTGAGATTGGTTCCTCCTATGAAAAATGAGATTTTGATTCCCTTTCCTTTTTCGAAATAGGTATTGAAATGGTTTCCTAAACTGAGAATTGTTCCTCTGAGATCCTGGACTGATTTTCTTTAACTGAGAAATGTGGTTTCCATTTTACTGATTTAATCTTCTTTGCTGAACTGATTTCCTTTCCTATATAACTGTGAATTGAACTGATAGCTAAACCTGAGATTTACGTTTCCTGTCACTGTATTTTCATTCCTAATTCCTGATGTATTTCAGTCCCTATTTACCTCACTGTTTTCTAAATTTTCCTGCTAACACATACACACACAGGTATCTATTTTATTGCCTAACACTACAAAGCCTTCACTGTATTCTTTTTCCTACACTCCCAAATCAGTTCACTGATTTTCTAGTTAACTCATTGGTTTGAACACATGTATCACTCATTGTTTCCTAATTTCTGTCTCACACACAAGTGTCTCACTAACATACATGCCCTCTTGCACACACATGTCTGACACACACACACACACACATAAGCACAAGTATATTCTCTACATATGTATATATGCATATATACATGTATATATATATTTGAGATGTAAATATATATATATATATATATATATATATATATATATATATATATATATATATATATATATATATATATATATATATATTTGAGATGTATTCATATATGTATCCTATATCTATGTGTGCCTACTATTATATATATTAGATATACATGTATGTGTAGTATACATATAGGTAGCCTATATGTTAGGTGTATTCTATATTAGATTGTGTAGTATAGCAATATGGGTATTGTAATTTAGATAGGGATATTGTCATGTGTTCATGTAATATAGGTTATAGGTTGGTTTTAGGCATGATATTGCCTAATAGCATATAGCCTAGGCTCTTAGCCTATGGGTGTATCTGTGTGTCAGTATAGAGTGTAGTTAGACTTGTGTAGCCTTGTTAGACCTAGAATAGACTTGTTAGACTAGTATAGACTTGGTTGACCTAGTTTGACTTCAGGGTTGACCAGAGTTGACCAAGAGTTGACTTTGGCCTAGATTGACCTAGATTCATGTAGAATGCATTGCAGTGCATCTTATTACCATTCTGGACTTGTTGTGACTTGTACTGTTCTAAATAGGAGCCAGACACCACTCCTCGGATAGTACTTTCATCTTGGACATTCAGATAGCAGGCGAGTACATTCTCTGATCTTTTCATACCTGTCTGGACTATATTCTTGCTCTAGATTACTTTACTTGATGCTGACATGTACTTTCATGGATTAGTACTATATGGATCCCTTTCTGAGATGTTATCCCTCTACGGGTGCATCGGGTATTTCATGTTCATATACTTTATCATGTGCATCAGGTACTCCTTGTACTCGTACTAGTTCATGTATTTACATGTTCTCATGTGCCTTCATATACTATCATGTGCCTCATGTACTACTCATTACATGAGTTCACGTATCTTTAGCTATATTCGTGTGCCTATAACGTAACTTGAATGGATCCTTGTTTATTGATTGGGACGGGGTGAGTAGAATTGGTTATGTGAACACTATCTCCGTAGGTATTCATGTGCTTCTTAGTTGTATTCATGTGCTCTTAAGCCGTTTACATAAGCATATTGTGCTCTAAATCACTTAGCCACTTACAGTCTTTACTTATCATGTACTTACTTTCAGTTACAAAATATCTTCTATTTTTCTGTACTTTCTTTTCAGTATTTCCTGTATTTTACTCTATTGCATGATTTATACTCCTAACCTGTTATGAACTATTTTGAGAGATATGTGCTCGTTCCCGTCCTGATTGGACCTGTTGGAAATTTTACAAAGGACGAGGAGGAGGCCGGCTTAGATACTTTCTATGGGACAGCCTTAGAGGACACTTGCGATCTGGACTTCCAGTCGGATCCCTTAGCTGTAGAGACTGTTGCTCCATATGTCTTTATCTTATTTCATAGTATTGGAGATTGAGTTGTATATTTGGATCTGTATTATTCTGGATGTTGGTGGAGTTTATCTAGATACTTAGCTTTCTCTCTATTTGTATTTCCTGTGGATTTGGATCTTGCATCTTTTATATCATTCTATCTTATCGTATTCTATTTTAGATGTGATTGAGATATATTCTGTTATGTCACCCCCATTCGGGGAGTACAACTGTTTATTATCTTAAACTATTAGATGTTGTGACCTAGGACAGCGTTCTACCATCGACACTGCAGCGTAGGCTGGACGTACCCACGTCTCGTACCCTTATTCTAGGGTGCGGGTCGTGACAGCCGTCTGGGCAGATTTGTTGAGGGACACAGTGAGACGGCGAAGGCCCGGAGGTTCAGGAAGGGGTTAGTCCAGGAGGTCAAGTCTTCAACTAAGAGTGATCGGAGTGCCACTTTTGAGGAGATTCTGGTGGGTGTCCTAGCTGCAGAGGATGATCTTGGGCTGAGGCTCAAGAGGGCATGAGACACTTAGGGAGCCAGTAGTAGCGGAGGACTAGACAAGAGGCTGCACTTTCAGCATTAGCATCAGCAGCAACAGAGGCAGTTCCAGGGTCAGGGCCGTACACCTTTCCAGCAGGTGCAGCAGCAGCCGAGGGTTCAGCCGCAGGCACTCAGGCAGTAGCCCGTCAGTTGTAGTTTCTGCAAGAAGCTAGGGCATGTATGGAATGACTACAGGAAGAGGCTCGAAAGGTGTCTACTCTGTGGTTCGGCAGAGCACCAGATGAGGGAGTACCCTCTGTCTTCGGGACGAGCAGCTCCGGGAACGGAGGCCAGAGCTCCAACAGTGCAGCAGAAGGGACCTTTGCAGACTCAGCAGCAGAGGTTTGCTCAGCATCAGCAGCAGGCCAGGGGAGGTCAGCAGGAGGGAGCTTTCGCCATGGAAGCTGAGGACGTAGAGGCTATCGGAAAGCTGATCATAGGTTCTATTCTTCTCGACTCCATTTTAGCTTTTGCATTATTCGATTTGGGGGCTTCCTACAGTTTTGTGTCTGTATCGTTTGCTATTAGACACCATCTTGTATCCGAATCGTTGCCTAGGACTTGTAAGATCACGGCCGGGGGTGGCATTATCCTCGTTAGTAATATTTACAAGGGTCGGGGAGTTGATTTGGGAGACCGAAAGTTGGATGTGAGTCTGCTCGTGATGCCATTGCCGAACTACGATATCGTACTTGGCATGGATTGGTTGAGTAGGCACCATGCCAGCATAGATTGTCGTGGGGGTAGAGTTCTTTCCAGAGCACCCGGAGAGCCAGAGTTCGAGTTCACCCGACGGCAGGTGGAGCAGAGCAGCGGAGTCTTCTGCGGAGTATCAGTTGAGAAGCAGGCAGTGCCACACCTGTTGATAGCGGAGTTCATGAACGTCTTTCCGGAGGATTTGCCAGGACTACCACCGGACAAAGACGTGGAGTTCTCTATAGACTTAGTACCCGGCACAGAGCCGATATCTCAACACGTCTATAGTGTGAACAACAGTGAGCTGGTAGAGTTGAAAAAGCAGGTGGATGAGCTGCAGGATAAGGGCTTCATCCGATCAAGTTTTTCACCATGGGGTGCACCGGTACTCTTTGTACCAAAGAAGGATGGGTCGGTTAGGATGTGTATCGACTACAGGGCACTCAACAACCTCACGATCAAGAACAAATACCCGTTACCTAGGATCGACGATCTCTTCGATTAGCTGAGTGGGGCGAGAGTATTTTCTAAGATTGATTTAAGGTCAGGTTACCATCAGATGAAGGTGAAGAAGGAGGATATCCTAAGACCGCATTCAGGACGCGGTATGGTCAGTTTGAGTTCTTGGTTATGCCGTTTGGGCTGACCAATGCCCCGGCAGTGTTCATGAACTTGATGAACAAGGTGTTCCACCAGTACTTTGATAAGTTCATGTTGGTGTTTATCGATGATATCCTAGTATACTCGAAGACTGAGGAGGAGCATGAGGAGCATTTGAGAGTGGTTCTGGAGACTCTCAGGAGGGAGGAGCTTTATGACAAGCTCTCAAAGTGTGAGTTCTTTCTGGACAGAGTTGACTTCTTGGGTCATATAGTGACTGAAGATGGGATCTCAGTTGACCCGAAGAAGATCACGGCAGTTGAGGCTTGGTCAGCACCGAGTTCAGTAGCAGAGATCAGGAGCTTCTTGGGATTGGCAGGCTATTATAGGAGGTTCGTGCAGGATTTCTCCCAGATTGCCGATCCATTGAATAGGCTGATCCGAAAGGATGCAGAGTTTGTCTGGTCAGAGGAGTGTCAGGTCGCTTTTGATGAGTTAAAGAAGCGGCTGACTAAACCTCTGATTCTAACATTTCCATCAGGATCAGGAGGGTTCACTATCTACAGTGACGCCTCAGGAAAGGGTTTTGGTTGTGTCTTGCAGTAGCATGGAAAGGTGATTGCCTATGCTTCCAGGCAGTCACATTCCCATGAGAAGAACTACCCTACCCACGACTTGGAGTTGGCAGCAGTTATTTTTTCTTTGAAGTTGTGGAAACACTACTTATACGTTGAGCGGATGGAGATCTTTACAGATCATAAGAGCTTGAAGTATGTGTCTACATAGAAGGAGCTCAACATGAGGCAGTGCAGGGGTTTGGAGTTGATAAAGGACTTCGACATTTCACTACAATATCACCCAGGAAAGGCCAACGACGTTGTCGATGCCTTGAGTAGGTATCCGACAGCTATGTGTTTGACTATGGATCGTCACTTGCTAGTAGATTTGGAGAGCCTGGGGATTGAGGTAATTGTGCCAGGAGTTCAGATGCAGATGTGGGGCCTTCAGATTCAGTCGAACTTGATAGAGAGGATCAAGTCAATACAGTTCGAGAATGTTGCTCTACGGTGTATTCGAGAGCAAGTTTGAGTAGGGCTGGTGGATGATGAGTTTACTCTTGCAGAGGATGGCACTTTGAGGCACGGTTCTAGGCTGTGTGTGCCCAATGGAGATCTCAGGGAGTAGGTCATGCAGGAGGCCTACCGATCTCAGTACTCTATACATCCTGGTGCCAATAAGATGTACAGGGATCTGAGGGAGCACGTCTGGTTGTATGGGATGAAGCGGAAGGTAGCTCGCTTCGTAGCCAGATATTTGGTCTATCAGCAGGTCAAGGAAAAGAGGCAGAGGCCAGGAGGTTTATTGCAGCCATTGGCCATTCCAGAGTGAAAGTGGGAGCACATCGCGATGGATTTTGTTTCTGGATTGCCGCGTACTCTAGGAGAAAAAGACGCAATTTGGGTCATCGTAGATAGGTTGACCAAATCGACCTACTTTTTGACATTTAAAGTGGGAATGTCTACTGAGAGGCTAGCAGAGATGTATTTGCGACAGATTATCAGGATTCATGGAGTTCCGGTGAGCATTGTCTCGAATTGGGACAGTCGCTTTACTTCATATTTCTGGTTGAGTCTGTAGGCTAGTTTGGGCACTCAGCTCAAGTTTAGTACTGTATACCACCCTCAGACAGATGGACAGTCAGAGAGAACTATTCAGACACTCGAGGACATGCTACGGACTTGTGTTTTGGATTTTGGAGGATCCTGGGAGGATCACCTACACTTAGTAGAGTTTGCATACGACAACAGTTTTCAGGCCAGTATTGAGATGTCACCGTTCGAGGCACTTTATGGACACAGATGTCGTACACCCTTGTCTTGGAATGATGTGGGAGAGGGAGCTTTATTGGAACCTGAGATGGTTATAGATGCAGCCGAGAAGGTAAAGCTCATCAGGGATCGGATTCGCGTGGCGCAGGACAGACATCGGCACTGGGCCGATAGCCACCGCAGACCTTTGGAGTTTGAGGTACATATTAGAGATAGGATTAGAATTATGAGTTGTTTTGCTTGAGATTTTGTTTGATCGTGTTTCATTATTTAGTAATTTGAGACCTTGTTTGTGATTAGGTTGGAGATCTGGTTTTCATGAGGATATCTCCGATACGTGGTACGATATATTTTGGTGGAGGTAGAAAGCTTATCCTGCGCTTCATCGGACCTTTCGTGATCAGCGGAAGAGTCGGTGATGTGGCTTACAGGCTAGACTTGCCACCTGCACTA